>JAQIXG010003455.1:0-14856 GCA_034700105.1 Oconnorella tubifera | reverse complement strand
CTAATAACTCCTCCCAAACCCTTCCACGCTGTTTCCGCTCTGTCAACTGCGGGATCCGGAATGGATAAGACGTGAATAGGGAGAAGTTGAGAAAGGAACTCAGTGGCAGCAGCAACGGATGCCAAAAAGGCCGTGCCAAAAGACGGTGCCAGCTGTTGCGCACTGCGGACTCCAATCCTACCACATCTTAGATATAAGATAATTAACATAATTAGACATATAAGTTAGATTAATTTTCTAGTTAAAAGTGAAATAAAATAGTTATAATGTAAAACAACTAATGCAAATGTATAATTTTTATAATATCATTTTTTTAAAGTTGACATTTTTTTTTAATTGTCACATTAATCCAATAATTATTATACAATAAAAAATTTATTAATATAAAATTATTATTATATAAGTGCTAATTTAAGGCTTCGTATACGGGTGGGGGGGGGAAATGTCCGGGGGGATAATTTTCCGGAGGGGGAAATGTCCGGGGGGGGGAAATGTCCTTTCCTCGCATAACTTTGATCATAAATTATATTCTGTCCCAATAAGATTCTATTTGCAGTAAAATGACAGATTTAATATCGCATGATTTCCATAGAAAATTATCGAATTGTTGATAATACTTCAAATAAGTAACAAGTTCAAGTGTTTTCAGCTAATCTATTTTCAATTCATTTTGAAAGTTTCTTGGTAAATAATATTTTTACAATTAATTTTCCTTTTTAAGAGTTTTCTATCCTAATAATTTTGAAAAAGATTCATGTAAAATCTCTTTGAAATATGATTTTTGGAATGTATATAAATTCAGAGGCGACTTTAATTAATTTGTATCTACGACTTTGAGTCAATTAATGACTTCTAGTCATTCAGGCACCCAATTTGTTTAATGACTTTGTCTTAATGACGCTAACTTTACAATGAGTTTTTCAAGCACCAGCGTACTTTAAATACGAAAGATTTTTTATTCTAGTAAATTTTTGTAAAAATTAAAAACCAATTATTCGGCTGATCTCACTCGATTATTAAGATTTGTAATGCACTATTTTTATAAATTGTTACAGTTTTACTATCAATAAATTACACTTTGCATTCGTTTAAAATTATTGAAAGTTCAATTATGATAAGATTCTCATAATATGTAAAAATACTAACATTACAGAAGATAATAACCATAATACGTTGATCAAATTTATTCTATAATATTAATATTGTACTATAATATTAATTGTTTAAATTAAATATAATATTATGAAACATTTTTATACTAACAATGTCCAAGCTATATATTATACCTTAAAATATACCGTTACCTCATAGTAACTCAACTGCAGCAATACTCTTAATTTTCAATAAAGCACATTCGCATTTGTTTGTTGTTTATAGGAGTAAACACTCGCAAACAGCGACGAGAAAGAACGACTTTCACTCGAGCACAGCTTGACATCCTTGAGGCTCTCTTTCAGAAGACTCGCTACCCAGATATCTTCATGCGAGAAGAAGTTGCTCTGAAAATAAATCTTCCCGAATCTCGCGTTCAGGTTAAACTCAGATTATTTATGTCAACTTGTCAGAAGTAAAAATGAGCTGTTGAGAAGTATTCATTATTAAAATTATTATCGAGAAAAGTTATTCGTAAGGTGCTTTAATTTAATGTGCAATTACTCTCTTTGGTAAAGTAACCTAATCATTGTTTACTATATACTGATTTGGTATCGCTTATTAGTACAAAGAGGCCTAAAATTTCTTATTTTTCATATCTTAATTATTTATACTATAATACGTTTAATCAATATTGGGACTTTTTCAGGACTTCTGTATCCGTGGCAATTTTATATTTTCTCATAAAAATTTCTTAGTGACATTGTTCAATTTAGACTGAGTTTTTCAATCTTAAACTTTTACACACAGAAGTCCTTAATGACTTCTGTGCTCCAACAATTTTCGTCATTTACTCGTTGGATAGCAATTTTCACCTAGATAGTATATGAAAAATTATTTGCACAATTCTACGGGTGGCGATCACCTCAATTTTTTAATTACCAAGCCTAAACGACAAACAGTTGAAAAAAATTACACTTAGCAAAAATGACACCTACCTAGAGCAGTTAATCAAATAGCAGCGATATTTGAGGAGTTATATTTTTAGAAGATATTTGAATATCTACGGATTGGATTAAAATAAAATTTGACTAGTGATAAAATCTTGCATTAATCACTTCCGTGTTACTGAAATTATCTTCAAAGTTCCGCGCATTTGGGCTACAAAGTTGTGCCACACCCTGTAGTGAACAGTGCAAAATAAAGTACAAACCTATCCCTTGAATGAAGTCTCGCCGAGATTTCGTGCGACGAGTCACGCGATATTCTCGCAGCTGTGAGATCGATGTGCCATTTCGCGGAACATGTCCCTTATAATTGTTCTTCGGATTTTCTGGTCGATTTTCTATTCAATTATTTAATGGTGGCCAGTTCTATTTAGCATACTTCGCACGATATAACGCAAAGCGTGCATGCTTTAGAACCTCCATCATCGTCTACTCAGAAGATTACAGGACCGTTTAGTCACTAGTCATTTCATCTGTTCACATGAGTGCTTATTTATCAGCCATCAAGATAAATCTGTTTGTAATAATTAGAGAAATTGCTGATGAGCGAAATATGGTTACCTTTTGCTTCGACTTTGGAAACGGTGTTTGTCTTCTGCCATGTCATATATATCTAGTTTAATAATCATATATTTAATATATAAATATATGATTATTAAAGCGAGCGAGTCAAGCTCAATGAGATATTCATGTCCCATATTTTTAAATTGAAAGTTTATTAATAAAATAATTGTTTTGACAAATGAAACTATTTTAAAACGTACATATATGTCTTAATATCTTAATAACAATAGTTTTTCTTTGTGGTTAGGTTTGGTTCAAAAATCGCCGCGCTAAATGCCGTCAACAACAGAAAGCAGCCGAGCAAGTAAAGACAACAAGCAGCGGTTCAAACAGCCAGCTACATCCAATGAAACGATCAACTTCAGTTGGCTCAACGGGTTCAGTGTCACCCAACGAGAAACGTAAAAACAAAGAGCCTCTGACGGACACAAGTGAAGACAGTGATGGTGGTGGTAGAGGCACGGCTTCAGCTTCTATTGTCGGATCAACAGTTGCGTATAAAACTCCGGCGATTACATCACTTCCAAGTAGATCATCCTCTTATGGATCAGCTTCAATGTGGAGTCCAGCTTCCATACATCCAACGATGAACGACATCATGACAGGCAGCGCTCAGTACCCAAGTCAGCGGGGTTCATCGTACACGTCGCATCACGGGGGAATGATGGGCAATCAAACAACGGGTATGGGTAACTATGTCGCTCAGGCGACAAACTATGGCTCGTCTGGCTATTACGGCAACAGCATGGACTACATATCTCCCATACCACAACTGACGACTGGATGTACTTCAAGGACATCGTCAAACTTTTCGTCTTACGGCGTGATGAATGTGGCGACTGGTCACGTGGGCAGTAGTCATGTGGCTAATCACATGACAGCTGGTCAGATGATGAGCTATACAGGAATCGATGGGTCCTACTTGGGTCGAGGTTCAACTCCTATTGGTACAAGCGATTATATGGACAGCAAGGAATGGACAAAATTTCATCTGCTCTAAATTGCTTATAGAGATTTGATCCTTGTTATATAAGTCGATTAGTAATAAAACATTCATACTCATTTTACTAGATTAGTGATGTTTTTGGAAATATAGATTCAAGGTATGTTCCATCTATTGCAAGTTTTCAGCAATATGTTGAAAATTAAAGCAACTGGCTACATCCATAAATAGTTTAAGTTAAGATCTGCATTATTTCAACGACTTAAATTAATTATTAACTTTAAATTGAAGATTGGTTTACTATTTACACTATTGATTTCTGAAGATTGATTTACACAATCACTTCAAACATAAAACAACTGTCAAATTTCATGAAAATATTTTCATGAGACAAATTAAGAGTGATATTAATTAATTCAATTATACTATAAAAGACTGTTAAATGTTTAGGCAAAATTCTTGCAATTTTAATACAACAATATTAGACCTACTTATAGTTTGCTGCATCAATTAATTTAATTTCATGTTTTATTTCTATAATGAAAAGTAATCTTACTAATCTTACGCAGTACATATATGCATCTATACTAAGTACAATAATACGTAATTATTCTAATAGCGTTAGAAAAACTGTTAAAGTTACTTCATGTTTTACTCTGAAAATTTCTGAAAAGAAAATGAATTAATTTTTTCTCCAAAATCTACAGATGTTGAAAATCAACGACAAGCTTATAAAATATATATTATTACCAATTGGCAAAAATTGATCTTAATCAAACGTATTTAAACAAAAGAACAAACCAATAATCCAATACAAATCTTTAGCAAATACAAAATCAGAAAATACAAAATAATTTACATTTTGAATTGAAATATGCCTAATGTTACTGTCAATATCAGAATACAACGTGTGTACTTTATTTGTTGTGTGAATATATCTTTATTTCAACTATGTTTCGTAGGGTACTCTGATGATTTATTTGCTTAATGCTGACTTTAAGTATACTTTATTTTACTATGTTGAATTAAATTACTTTTGTTTAATTACGTTAACTATTAATTATTAATAAATCATAGAATATCTGATACTAAGAATATTATATATTATAATAGTATTTACTAGTGAAAATTTCTAATTGTCATATAATGTAAATATGTACACGTTATTCTAGTAACTATGAGATATTACAATGTTACTACATTCTAAATGGTAATTTTTACAGTTTTAATTTAATATTTAAATTTTAAAATGAAAGAACAGTTGCTATATCGATGAAATATTGTCTAGGTTCTTACTGCATCATTTTATATTCAATTGTCTTTTTGTGAATTTATTGTTGAATTAGAGTAGGCCTACAGCAAAAAAATTATATATGTACTGTATTCATTTATGCAATATCCATACGATGTCGAATATTTTTTTCTTTTCATCCCAACACTATGTTAAAATGCAATTATGAATAGTTCTCAGCGGTTCACACAGATTAAAACTTAATATTATAGGTCAAAGTATGCAGATTTTCATATAATTATAATAATGACTTACTTTATATGAATATTCGTTTTGTGCATAGTGCGTCGTGTTTGTAAAATTGACTATATTTAACTCTTTCGCTACGACGTCATGAAAACAAAAGAAAAAAAAGAAAAGAAAAAGCTAAAAAGAAAATCACATTCCGTAACAAATGCTTTCCAAGTCAAGTGTGTGCTTATCGCGTCCTCGTTGCATAGTTTTAGTAAACCACACTTCGTTTACTATGACAACAAGTAAGCTGTCCAACAAAAATCTTTATCTTCTTAAGAGTTTAACTAAATTTCTGAAAGACCTGATATAATAAAACGATGCGACATTGTTTCAGATAAGTTAAAATAATGTATGCTTAATTATTACAAAAAATAGTCAACATTTGATAATTTTGATAATGAAGTGCTCTCTTTCTCGTTAGAATCTTTCTCAACCCGTCGATTCTCAGGGTCAACATTTTCTGAATTAAGTTATTCGATAAACGTAGGCCTAACCAATGACATATTTTGTTGATAAATGATTATGTTATATGTGTTAGTTTTGTAAGTAGCAGGCCTATAACGTAGTCAATTGATGATAATTTTATCATAAATTAATGATATTTAATTTAACATTATAATTCATTTGTAATTCATTCAATCACTAAATTACTTAAATTAATATCGAGGTTTGAATTGTACAGACGCTATAATAGTAAAAAAGCCTATAAATCTATCGAAGTTTAATGAACTCGCTACTGACTCATTCGTCAATAATTGACGAGTTTTTCATTACAAAAAAATATATGCTAATAAAAATAATATAAATTAAAATTAAAGAATTGAAATCTTAAGAAAACAAAGCGTTCTTGATCAGACTCGCAATTGTACTAGCTCTAAAAATATTGATCCTATATAAAATATTAAATATTATAATTGAAAATAAATTTAATTTAAATATTTAAATTAAATTAGTTTAAATTAATTATTTAATTTTAATTGGATAAAAAAAATTATTTTATAAATCAATCAGTTCAAATGATAATTACTTAATAACAATCTGTCTAATAATCTTTAATAAGTAAAATAAGTAAAATATTCATTAAAATATGCTAATAAATTTTAATTCCAAAAATATACAAATTTTAGAATAATTTCCCAAGACACTGTTTTTAACTTTTTGAGTTTTAGATGTTTGAACCTTGTCAACCTTTTTATTTGTCATGCTTGTTCAAACTATTAACTTTTTATATATTGTATAAAAGTTTGATGAAAAAACAAAATAAGTAGTTAAACTGATAGACTTTCCTCCACATCTATAAGATACAATTTCTATATATGTTCATAGCAGAAATATTCAAGACAAAACGACATTTATAATAGCTCTAAAAGTGTTCCCATTACGTATAGTAGCCAATCATCATGAGAAATAACGATATAGAGGATCAGGTATTCCATTGTTACATTTTGAAGTCTATTCAACTAATCCTTGTTAAGGAATCCCTTCAATTCGATTGCTTGATCAAATGTATAGAATCTTGCAGCTTAATCTTCAGACAGTCACTGAGTGACTTTTCAAATATATTTCTATCTTATTAAAGTGCAAAAATTTAAATATTATGTTAGGCTCACAAATATATTGTCAGACTTAAGTGTTGACTTCGCATTTAAATTTCTTTAAAACTGGTTTAAAATATTAAAAATTGTACACCCATTAAATCGATCATTTCGGCATTAAAAAAGGTTGCACGATCAAGGCATTCCCGACAATGACGTCAAACATTTGTTTAGTTTTCAAATTATCTTTCCTTTAAATTGTATCACTGAAAAACTAAACTATCGTATTAAATATCAGAATTACGCTAATGTTGGAAATTTAATTATTATTTTAAAATTATTAATTATTATTATTTAAGAAATTTAATTATTTCCACTTATTGGAAATTTAATTTTAGATCCTGGACATAAAAGTTGCTTAGTTGAATATTGTTAATTATCTTGTTGTGGCCAAAGTGGTGGACTAGGATCAATAAGAGCCTTTGTTAGGCGTTTCCAAAAGTCTTCTGCGTCTGCAGCACTGTCCTTCCATTCTAAATAAGTATATTTCTTTATAAGCCATTTTAGATTGTCTGACATATCTTTGACCTCTAGTGACTCAAGCATTATAGGAATGAGAATGATAGTTCCTCGATTATAACTTTCAATTCTTGCTACTAACAGTTCAAAGTTACACCAGTTACTGAGTAGAAACTGTTTGCTTAATATAACAATAACTTTAGCACTTTTCTGGATCGCATGAAGGATACCATCATGTATCGAATTACCAGGTTCAAAATTTCGATCAGCGAGACAGAAGGAAAATCTTCGATTGATAGGGGTAGCAGCATCGTTACTTTCTGGATCAGTTTCATGTTGAAAAAAATCATTTTGCAAAGCTATATCATCGGAATTATCAAAAGGAAAATGTGTCTCTCGAGTTATATTTTCATCTATATGATCGAAATTGTGAAAAGGCAAACGTATCTCTCGATTTGTATTCTCAGCTAAATCAAGTCTGTTTAATAATTCCGTTCTAACCCATCTGATATCGCTGTGATCATATGATATAAAAGCATGAAACTCGAATTCAATTACGCTTGGATCCAACGGCGGCTTTCTCAAACTCATTATCCAGAAACGAATTTCCCAACGGTGACGATAGAGACATATTGATACTACAACCGCAATTATAGCTGTAGAAGATACTACAGATAACGATATAATGAGTTCACGAACAGTGGAACAATGAAATATCAATTGTGGCATTATATCAATTTCAAGTTTGTACATTGCTACTTCCGCATTATGATAGTTCAATTGCATTTTATGTAAATCGACCATATTTTTCTTATTTCTCATTATCCATTTCAAGAAATTCATTGAGTCGCAAGAACATGATATTGCATTGCGATTTAAGTCAAGTGAAAAGTTTGAAGAAAGAAAGAGTGTTTGGAGATTGTTCAGTGTTTCATCATTTAGATTAGTAATATCATTACTTGAAATATCGAGATGTTTTAACTTACTCAAATGTGAAAATTTAAAATCTAGAGTTTTAAGGCCATTTTCACTTAGATTTAAATACTCTAGAAATAGTAGATTAGAGAATATATTAAAAGGTAAAACTTTAATATCATTTTTAGCTAAATTTAAACTAGTTAGATTTTTGTATTCTCGAAAGGTGCTTCCATTTATATCTTCCGAAAGCTGAGACCCTAGATCATTGTTTGCAAGAATTAGTGTTCCAATATTGCCTCCTTCACGTATGAGTTTCTGGAAAATGTTAGGAGATAAGCTAGTCATTTTATTATCTGAAAAATCGACTGTTGCTGGAAGATTTTCACTAGCATTTGAATGTGTTACATATAGTGGTCCAATGAAGTGTTCAATATTGTTAGATCTATATAGAATATTTATTAGTCGATGAGTTACGTTTGTTATGAATGTAATTTTTGGAAGTTGTTTAAGTATTACGTTTAGAGAGGCTGACAGGTTAACTGTTTCCAGCGTATCCGGAATATACAGGTTCCAGCCAATTTCAGGTCGATCCAGCGCACCGGATTTTACTAAAACTAAATTTTCATGTTTCATTTCACTGTTAGGTAAACTCTGTACGCTATAAGCGTCTTTTTCTGAAATATTCGCGTTAACATCTTTGGCCAAGTTTGAAAACTGTTCATAATCAATATATCTCTGGGCTTGGTAACTTACGTCGATAAAACGAAGACGTGACAATAAACCGACTTGAAACACAAAAGAACTTAAAAGGGAAAGATAATTATACGAAAGATCGATATGCTCTACTCGACTAAATGCCTTCGAAAATTGACCCTCAATTCTAGTTATGCGATTCTTGTCTAGAAGTAGCGTTTTAATATTTAGACAATAATTCAGATATTTGTAAAATCTGTTATCAAGAGATAGGTTAGCGTCATCGTTTTTAACGATGCGCGTTAGAATCAATGTTGTTATATTTGTGAATTTTAAGCCGTACCACGCGTTTGATACGGCGTAAAAAGTTCCTTTGTTATAACTCAAATCTAATGTCTCTAAATGTGACAGCGGTGCAAAAGTAAGTGGTTCTAATGTAGCGAGTGTATTTTTAGATTTAATATTTAATTCTTTCAAAGGACATTCTGACAGATTTTCAAAAGACTCATTTGATAACCTTGTAAATGGTCCAAATATTCCCAGATTCTCCAAATTGGAAAGATTTTTAAATTCAGATCGAAAATGTACGATTTCCTTCAAGAGATCCATAGTTACCGATTTTATGCCAGGAATTGATATAATTATCTCATCTGAGCAGTTGATATTATTATGAATATTAAACTTGTACAGTTTCTTCATTCTGTCAAAGATGTATTTAGATGTCGAATCATTTAACATCAATTTATTATCATGCAGATAGAGCTCTTTCAATTCTGATGTGTCATTAAAAGCATCCTTTTCAATTTTTGTAATGTTATTGTTATTTAGGCGCAATATTTGTAAACTTGTGCAACCTTTGAAAGATTGACTATCAAGAGTCTGAATGACATTGTTTTCTAGATTGAGCATTTTTATTGAATTGGGAAGAAACTTTGGGACTTGATGAAGATTTCGTTGTGAACAGTCTATTTCAATAATTGAGTCTTCAATTGAGACGCATTGACAATATGGGACGAAGGACGTGTTGAAAGACGTGTTGAAAGATGACGAACAAATTTCTAAAAATCAATATATTGTTATTAGACATATTTGCATAAATTGAAAAAATATGCATTATAGATATTATAAATAATAATATAAATATATGTGATATTTATTACTTATTCCTTTATAATATTTTATCAAAATTGATAGTTGCACGCTCTATCGCAAAAAGGCTTCCGTTAAATTACAAATCGTGACCTAGGCCAATTACAACACTGCAGTTTACATTCGCTAGCATTGACACTATTAAGAAAAAGCAAAAGTAACTTGTTTATAATAAATTTGAAATCAGTTTAATTCAAAATTTAATTAGTTTATAACAATGGTTTATTGTAAATACTTAACTTTATTGAATCTCGGAGCCAAAGAGCTATCAATAATTTTATTAATTTATTTAGTTTTGAACATCAAGTTTTTTTGTTATTGACACCATTTGACTCAGAAAATGATGCTAATACTCAAAATATTAGTGGGTATCCACCTAGGAATATTGTTCTCACATGCGAGTGATTGATTTAACTAGCGTTAATGTATACGTGACATATTTTTAACAATGAAGAGTTTTCTACGCGGTGGTTCAACACAAAGAAGCTTAAACTGTTTGTTACGTATTTCTCTTATGACTTATTGTGTCATTGTACATTTATCTGATATTTAAATAACTGATCAAAAATATTATTCCACCGAAAAAATGACACTCTGTAGTTCTTAATCTTTGTTCTCCGCGATTTCACTTTACAAAAAATTAATTTGTCAGAATCACTGGTTTTTAAATTTTTATAGCAAAGTATTTTGACGTTAAAATACTTTTAAGATTATTTTGAAAAATTTTCAGCAATATGGTTTGATTAATTACTCATAAAAGTTGTTCAAGATATCTAAAATATCAAAATGTCTAAAACAATTATCGGCAATTAAACCCTTAACAATTAAAACAATTCAATGTTTATTTTACAAATATTCTTTTACAGTTATTTTTATAATTTATTTGTAAGATAAAAATCAATGGTTAAAGTTTTTGTAACTTTTTATGGAACCAGGGGTGCGGGAAGGTTTTTTATGTGGGAGGGAGGGGGGGGAGCCAAAATTCAAACTTTCATGTGATAATCTTTTAGTTCATTAGTTGATTTTTGTGAGATTTATTATTTATATTGATTATATTGAAATATTTAATGCTAAATTTGTTCATACTTTTGAATTTTTCATTGAAAATGTTAAAAATAAAAATCCTGGCTAAATGTCCTTTCGAATGTGCTATACTCGCCCCTCTACACTCTATCGTTTCGGCTCCATGGTTTCGATCAATGTAAAATTTTAACTGGTTTAAAATCAATTGTAGCTGTTGTCAATTGTTAAAAATTGTAACTTTTTTTTAGATGTCTACATCAACAATATTTATGACATGATCACGAATCACTTATGCACTTCCTGTACATTTATGTACATATTAGCATAAAAAACACTTGAAATTTCCTTCAGTAAACAATATCCGCATTAAAATAATTACTTTACTATAGTCTGACATATTGCGTAAACCTATGCATTTCTCGAGAGCAGATATAACAAATAAACACATCAATTGCGAAATATAGAAGTGGGCACATTAATCTTTTACTCTTAAAAATCGTATAATTATGCTTGTAATAGTCAAATCTTCGCTTCTATTCGCTACTACGAATAATTAATTATGTACTATAGTGTAGACTTTCCAGTGTCATAAAAAATTATTCAAAAATTTTAATGGCATTGATTATAATTATACTTGATTAATGATAAATTGAATCTTATACATTTTATTTCAGATTTTGAAATAGCATTATAGCATGCTATAATTATATTTAATATTAAAAACTTTATCAAAAAGAAAAACACCATCGAATATATATTATAATAGTTGATCACCTAATAAATTAATAATTAAAATTAATGAATAAAAATCATATTTTTATTCCGTCTTATAGTCTATATTTGAAAAATCTTGAAATCATTATCTCTATAAATGGAGAACTAGGTTAATTGTTAAAAATATCATGTTTAAAAATAGGTGCAATACTTCAATGGTAAATAATCAAATCATAAATAAAAGCAATCGTAATCATAATCACATAAATAAACGAACTTATTAATTTGCACAATTTATTATAGAACAATACTAATAACACAGAAATATTACCGGATGATTAAAAGAAGCATCTGCAATTTTACAAATGAAACTTAAGTTGAACTTATTCACTTATTAATTTATTTCAAACTCAGTTGCAAATTCTAAAATAAGTTATGACTCGCAAGTATTTCAGTTAATATCATGCACTGATTATGATGTAGGGAAAATACTGTTTTTATTTGATTATCTCGCATTTCACATCAAATTAAGCAACATTATAAGATAATTATCAACTAATTAAAATTAGACCAATATTCATTTACGACAGATTAAGTTAACTACAGGCCTATATTTGGCCTCTAAACTGAGCATATTAATTATTGCAACTGATCTCGAAAGTAGTTTATTAATTATTTTACAGTTTATAGATTATTTATTTTAATTTTTTCTAAGTAAGCCTAAATAGTTTTTGAAATATTCTACAAAACTGATTAAATTAAATTAAAAGTTTAATATTAGATAAAAAGTTGTAATCATTACAAAAATTGTAATCATTTTCGAATTATTTTTAAAATAGCAATTTTATTTTATGTTAACTAACTTGGTGAAATCCTCAATATGAACGATTCCTTAATTGCTTAATCGAATTTAGATACATGATTGGGCATTTTTCAATTATTTTCCAAAGTTTTATATAGTGAAAACTAGAAAAGCAAGCATACTCATATTCCTGAAAAAAATAATAATATTCAGTAAAAATACTGGATTTTTGAAAATGTAATATTTTAATAAACTCTTTAACCTAAAGGTCTTTAACCTTCTACTTGAACAGTAAGTGAGCGGGGTCTTTATTAAACTTATGCTCCGCCAACTGACCAATCAATGTACCACGGTTGTTATGTAATCACTCAGTGTCGCGCTCACATGGACCAAATGTATCCAACACAGATATCAAAGAGTTTTGGTCCGAATATGGGACCAACCTTTGTTGGTCCCATATTCAGATCAACAAAGGTTGGTCCGAATATGGACAACACCCATTATAATACTGTATTAATATATTGCTCGTATGATTCCACCTCGACACTTTTTCTTTCGTTTTTCATTGCTTGAAAATTCACTGTCACCGAAAGTAATCACACGATTTAAGTTTTAACAACAAAGTTTTATATTATATTGTGTAGGCCTACAATATTTCTGCAACATCAGTTGAAGCCGAGCGTGATACACACAGAGTCACGAACACTGGGTGATACACTTCGTGCTGTTGATTGTAATAGCTAGATAATGAAATGTTACCGATAGCTAAATTTCTTCTCGCATTGATAAACTTTAGTTTGAAATCAACCGATATTGTTCGAACACATTATTTTCAAAGTTAGGACTTTTGGTTGATGATTAATTGGAATATGTATTTCTTTTCACCCCGACAAAAAAAATATGTTTACAATTGTATAAGTTAGAATTGATTGTGGAAAGGAACAAAGAAAACATTGTTGTGAAAAATATCTAACTACAGTTTCTATCTGAAGTTATTATTTGAGCAAGGGCTTAATTTTTACAGTAAAATTAGCGAAAAGTCAAATATAGCTAAAATCATAAATGCTTCAGAAACTGCAAATATTTCAGAATGCTTATTTCAGAATGCAAATGTTTGTAATTTAACTGCAAAGGAAATATAATTTCAAATACATATCTGCGACATTTTAGCTCAGTCAATCCAAAATCAGTAGAATAGAAACTTGTAACTTTAATCTACACGGTGGGGCATAATTAAAGGAGCCAACTGTATTCTTTAATAACTTTAGATTATTTAAAGCCATTTATTTCAAATTTTACACACACACACTTCAGCACCAATAATGCAACGTTCTGACAATTTTTATGACATTCGACCAAGTGACTTCAAAGATACGAGTATTTTAAATTTGGTTACGAAAAATTACGTCAACCAAGCTGGCGAAAACGTTAGAATAATTATAATGTTGTGTCGCTTTTTGTGAAAAGACTTTGCCATATAAAGCAGTGACGTCATAATAACACGTACACGCTCACTCGACGTGTTTACAGTATTGTTGTTTACAAAATGGCTTTCACGGAGGAAGAGCAGTGGCGAAAAGGATTGCTTGTTTGTGTTCGCGCAAACGGCAATCAGTTTGAACACACAATTTGAACTGTCTCACAATGACCAGGAGTCGACCAACAATCGTAATGAAACTTTGTGGTATTTTTATCCTTGACAATAATTTGTGATGCACTCTTGATTTGTTTAACTGGTAGCTACTTGCAACACAATTATGACTGCAGAATAAACACCACTAATGAAGTATTCATGGTCTAACGTTTCGCCAGCTTGGTTGACGTCATTTTTCGTAACCAAATTTAAATTACTTGTATCTTTGAGATCTCTTGTTCGAATGTCATAAAAATTGTCAGAACGTTGTAGAATTGGTGCTGAAGTGTCTGTAAAATTTGGAATAAATGGCTTTAAATAATCCAAAGTTATTAAAGAATAAAGTTGGCTCCTTTAATTATGCCCCACCCTGCAGATAATATACCGAAGCCAAATTATCACTATATTTTTTTATCATATCAGTGCTCTTATATTAATCTCTAGTTTCATTCACAACAAATAGTCAGGTATTATGCTGGATATTTTCTTGAAGATGATACTGACTTTTATTTGATTCTTCTCAATAGTTGTTCAGAATAATTATGCTCGTACTATGATGTGCGAATATTCTGTGCATCTATGCAACATAAGGCTTCAGAGTATTTTATAGTGGGGATACACTACACATTTTGAAAAAAATTCTTTTGGAAAGTTTCTTTGCAAAAGTTTATTTTTCAAAATGATCGACGATACACTACAGAGTGAAACTTTCGCAAATAAACTTTCGCAAATAAAATTT
>JAQIXG010003454.1:0-14857 GCA_034700105.1 Oconnorella tubifera | reverse complement strand
TACATATGAATGATTTTACTAAAATTTTGAATTCATTATTATCTGAGAGATATAATATCTAGATAATCAGAGAGTAAATTGTTTTTATAAACTGCTAGCTATTCTGAAGACAACTAACCCGTAATTAATATTTACATGGTTTAAATTAATGTGGTACCTATTTCGAGAATTTGTAAAAAAATTATGTAAATTTTATCGTTTTAATTGACACAGCGGGCGCAGGTTGGTTGAATGGTAATGAAGGTCTGATCAGAAGCAGCAGTAGCTCAGATTTGATGGCATTGCAAGATAGGGTATCAACTTTTATACATCTTTAGATTTACTTGTTTTTTTATCTGATTTAATTGCTATTTTTTTTAATTAAATTGTTATAATATTTAAATGTACGTAATTATACTTAAATGGAAAGATTGTTGAAAAAAGGAAATGAATATATTTTTAGATATTCAATTGAAATCTGTGATAATTTTTGCAAAAAATAGATTTAATCAAATCCTTTACAAAACATCATTTTCATTACTAAATTAAATGCCATATTAAGTAAAACATTGAATTTAACAGGAGAGAAAAGACATGAGAAAACAAGAAGAAATGCGTCGACTTGTTTCTCTAGAAGTCGAATGTCGAAGAAAAGATGATTTGATAGAGCACCTGTATCAGGATATCGCTGAATTACAGAGGACTTGCGATGAGGCTGAACGTGTGAGGCAAGCTCCCTGTTCTCATGATGTTGAGTTTACGAGAAAACTTCAGTCGATGGAAAGAGAAGTGTCGGCAAAACGTGAAGAAGTTAATGTTCTTAAAAATAAGGTTAGAAAAATAATGTTGTTAGAAATCAAGTTTAGTTATTGTAGTAGTAGTTTAGTTATATATAAATAAGGCTTCTTTTAGTTGTGTAGGCATATTTAGACTCTTTAATAAATTTGTATCAATAGCAGTTTTTTTTTTATATAATAATATATAAATATATGGATTTTCAAGGAATATATACAACTAAGCAGAAATTACTTTACATTAATGTTTTCAATACTATATTCATTAATGAGAAATAAGCATTTAATGCATATGGACACATGCAAGCAATACATCAGAAATTACATTAGCAGGTATTAGTGTTTATCAATAGAGCAACGCATTCAATACTTTGTAAAATACATGTATTAAATATAAAGTTAACATATTAGCTGTTCTGTGTACTTTTAAAAATATAAACTTTAATTTTTGAACAGAGAATATTCAATGCATGTTCTCAGCACTTTTTAGAAAGAAGTTTAATATATCCTACACTGATTTCTAAAGTAATATATTTAGTTGAATAAAAGCCGTATATATATTTAATATCACTGTCAGAACCTTATTTTATGAGTGATTCTATTACTATATTTTATCAGATAAATTCAATGCGCCAGCAGGACAATTTGACGTACAGAGCAGACGATCGCGATGAAGTTGATCGACTGAGAACTGAGCTTGAACGTTCTCAACAAGACAGGAGTACAGCTATTGAACATATCACTCAACTACAGCATCAGCTTACAACGCAGGTTTTATACATAAAAACACACTCTTATCTCTAAATTAGTGTATATTTTTAATACTACAAATCTCTTATGTTGGATTCCAGGAAGTTAATTAACTATAAAACTAATTTTGGCTATATACCGGTTAAAATGTGCAAAGCCCAAGGCTATTATATCCATTTCATTGGACTATGATATCATCGGGTCATAGTGACCTTATGGCGGTTAAACATAAAAGCATTGAGTGATTTAGTGTATTTTATTTATATTACTTATTTATTTAATAATATTTTTCTCCTCATTCCTGTTATACAGTATATTTTTATTAAATTAAAACAATTGTTGCGATATGTTTAAGAAATTAATGTTACTAGAGAAGTGCTTAATAATGTAATTAAAAACTAAACATAAAATAATATAACAAGTTTTATAAAATTTACTTGTTTATCATGCTATTTATTAATTTTATTAAATGAATACATGAAATGGTAAATAAGTAATTTAATAACATTATGAATAAATGCATTGATTATGAATAATATGCCCACTTGTAATTATAGTAATATTTTGTTTTAGGAGACTAGTTTATTGGAATTGAATAACTTAAAGAGACAATTGACAGCTAAAGATGCAGAAATGACTGAACTTAAATTAAAAGTTTGTTTACTGTGATGTACTTTCTTGATATATTATATTAAGTTTCATTCGACAACTCTGCATTTTCAATCATTTTTGTTGTTATAAAGCGATTTAGTGATATTTTACGCTTCAGAATTTTGTTAATTTTATGATGTGTAACATTGAATAAGTTAAGAATGTTGCAGTTGCATCTTACTTTTGCCATATTTTAATTGTTGACTTTAAACTTTAGGTTGAGGAAGAAAATAAACAGAATCTCCTCGAAGAAATAACAGCAAAAATCAGTGAAATAAATGCATTGAATAAGGTTACGAAAACTTTTCATATTTAACTTCATTTTGAAACTTGTTTCTGTATTTTGTAATTTTAATTTTATTAATAAAATTATAGTTTTATGTATATTTCTCATTTATCTAATATCTATCTTTTATTTTCTTTGAGTTAAATCTCATTAAAATTGTTCATCTTATTTCAGAGATGTGAAGATGCTGAAAAGATAAATACAGAACATTTGCAAACTATTTCTCGTTTTGAAGATAAGCTGAAAGCAAATCGTGAAGAACAAGAAAGTGATAAAGAGGTACAGATAATAATAAATTATTTTTGAAAATATTATAAAATATATAAAATATTTTGAACTATATTTTATATTTTAAACTATATTTTAGTTGTATATAAACTATAGTTTAACTGTATATAAACTATAGTTTAACTGTATATAAACTATATTGTAACTATATTAACTATATAGATTAAGTATCAAAGTTCAGTGTATTTTATTATTATTTGTATATATATATATGGAGAGTAGCAGTTTAGCTCAGAACTTACATTTTCGATATCACAGTTTTTTGATCATAAAGTTTCTTCCATTTTTAGATAATGAATGTTCTGCGAGAAGAACTGAAACAAGTTCAACTTGTTTTGCAGCAAAAGGAAAATGCATCAAATGGAGATAGAGATAATATGGCTGCAATCTCTAACAGGGTTTGATCAATTTTAAATATAATGAATTTTAATAATCAAGATTTGTACTTTTATTGATAAAGTTCACACTAGATTTCAGGTAGATAGTTGACATTAATTTTTGAAAATGTAAAGAATTTTATAGTAAGAAAATCTTAACAACAATTGAGACTGCCATAACACAAACCGACTGAAAAAAAGAATAATGGATTTTCGTTATAATAAGTTCATTATATTTAAAGTAACATCTTATCAGTTTTGTTGATCTTTTATTGCCTTTAATTTTCTTTCTAATAAATAAGCAGCAGACTGAATGTGTGAAACTTTAATTTAACTTTAATATTTAAGGAAACGTTTATATTATAGTTGCATTATCTACGAGATCAGATGAGACAATTCTTTTTCATTGAGAAAGACACTGAACCAAGTGATGATGAACTGATTGATGAGCTGAAGAAACTTGCTGACGGACGAATGAAGAAAAAACTTAAATTACAGGTAAATGAAATCAATGTTATAGTTGTTTTTTAAATAAAAAATGTTTTAGCTGTATAATTAGTATGATTGAATAGTCATTTAGAAATGTGAATCTTTATCTAGCATTAAGGATCTTCTTCCATGTTATTTCTTCTTTAAGCAACAGGAAACTTAATATAATCAACATTTGTGCAACATATTCTTATGTTTAGAATTGATTGACACTATTTGTATTTTATCTAAGTAGATTCTTTGTTAATTTGTCATTTCTCAGGGCTTGAAAGATCGACTTGGTGAAAATGAAAGAGTTTCAGAAGAACTAGAAAGATTGAAAAAAGATTTGCTTAATACTGTGGTGAGTTTGAAACTTTTAAATATTTGTATCTACAGTCTTTTGGATAATTTCTTACATTTTAATGCTTTAAAATTTAGTTTATTCTTAAAATTTAATTAGTAGGAATGTTAAGTATTCAGATTTCTACGATATTGTTATAGACAAGTTTTAAAGAAGTATTAAGAAGAATCTTGACAATGCTGAATTAATTTCATATCGCATTTCTAATATCAGATATTTCTAATAGCTTCTAATAATGGATTAAACTCGGCTATAATTATTAAAACTGAAATTATTAAGAATTGATTACTAAGAATTTTAATCATTATAACATGATAAATAATTGATAAAATTTTGCTTTAGGCCACATTGGAGAGCAACGGCTTTTACAGCAGTGAGTTAAAGCTGGCTTTAGCCTCACATAAATCATCCTTGGTTGAAGGATCAATAGGAGATGTGGAGAAAGCTGTTGTTAGTCTTCTTGAAGCTCAGTTACAATGGGAAAATCGTATTGAAAATGCATTGGAAGCCTGTGATATTGAATTGCATCCATATAATGATGGTAGCTTTTTTAAAGCAAGCTTAATCTACTGGGCTACTTAATAATTTAGCTTTCTAATAATACTGTAATATCAATAGTTAGATTGAATATTTCAGTTGTAATATGTCTACAAAATGTGAAGAAACAGCAAGCATTTGTTCAGATAATAGTAGCTGAGAATACACTGCAAGTAATTATTACTAAAACTATATACAGTATAGATACTCCTTAAAAAAGGTATACGAAAAGAGCAGTAATTGTAATGTTTCTCATTTGGTTCTTATATGCATCTAATGTAACCTGTAAAATAAGCTTGTAAGCTAACTGGAAAAGAATCTATTTCTTATGAATTTAATTTAATTTAATTTAATGAATATCTTTTATATTCACTTGATGGTAATATCCTGTCTCTCATTAATCACTTTAAGGATATATCATAATGAGAATAACATTCAAATTTAATCCTTAATATTATATAAAATAAAGTTACATTAGATATAATTATATGTAACTTTGCTGTGATGTGTTCTTATATTAGCAAGCAGAAATTTTTATCTAAAATTTAACGATGCCTTATAAGATATTCTAAATTGCTTTTTTTATGGTTTTCAAATATGTTGTAATAAAGAATATATAAATATCAAATAATGTATTTTTTATTAGAAGGACTCTCAGAAAATATTCGCAGCTTGCATTCCAAGATGATAATTGCAGTGGAAGCTAAGGAAGAGCTGGAAAGAAGATTAGATGAAATGAAGGAACATCAGAAATATGAAAAAGATGACATTGCTGCATCTCTTCAGCACGATTTTGAGGATAAATTAATCGAAGTTAAAAGAGAACGTAAGTAAATAAAGATGGAATATTTTAATCATGATTTAACTTAGATTTTAACTCTTTTTCTGGCTTAGAAAGTTATAGCTAATTTTAAAAATAACAAGTGATTAGTGGTAACCCTAATCATTTATCCAATAGTCGTCAAAGTTGTTTAATCTATTCTTAATATAGAATGAATAATTGAATATTAGTATTCAGTTTAGTATTCAAGTTTAGTTTTAGTATTAAAACTAATACTAAACACAGAATCTTTTCTTAACTAGTAATTTTCATTTGTTAAATTCTATGTGTGATTTGTTGTAATTTACATATTGAAACTTGCAAATTAAAATGAAATTTATTTGAGTGATTTTATTGATTTTTCTTCAGATGAAGCCAGGCTTCAAGCGACCATTGAGGAAATGAGAATTTCAGAAGAAAGTCATAAAAATGCATTTGTTGAGTCAACAAATAATAAACTCATTGAGGCTGAAACAAATATTCAACGTCTTGAGAGAGTGAGATCATAAACTTCTTGATCTTTTTTCATATAGTTGAAACTTTAATGTTTGATTCTTAGCTATAGGTAGGCCTATTTGAACAATTTGTTGCTGATATGACTTGATACCTTGAATTTTTCCAGTGTCTTTGTAATATGGTTTTGGTTGACGTCAGTGTTTTGTCATATCAACTTTTTTTCGTTTTAATTTTGTTAGGTTGCTTTATGCACAGCTTTGTCAAATGAATTATTAATTTGGTATTCAAATAACATTATTAAGTGGATCTAATTAATCTAATTGGATTCTAATTAATAAATGTATTTAATTTTATTAAATTATTCAAATTAGTGTTATACAGTATGTGATTAATTTATAGAAAAATGTATACCACATTATTCCAAGTACAAAATAAAACTATTTATTAAAGAAAATTGATTATTATTTTCTCTTATTTTCAGCTATTGCAAGAACGTGAAGAAAATAGCACAGAGCAGGCTACTGCAGCACGCAATGCATTAGAGGCTGTGGAATCTTATAAACAGATTGAAGTTTGTATCATTCTTCTTAGTATTAATTTAATTTAATTTTAATTTTTTAATATTTTCATGAATAAATTATATACGCGTTGCAGTAGAAGTGTCTTTAGGATTATTTCAATAGCTAGGGTTTAATTTCGAATTATTGTATATTGGTCCATAAATGCTGTTATTTAGTTTACCATTGTGTTAACAATCTTGAAATATATTCTAAATATATTTAACTATATTGTATTGACATTTGGACATTTTATTTTATTTTTTTCTCTATTTGTTACGCTATATTTATTCTCTTTTTGCTGTTGTTACCTAAGTGGCGAAAAAAGATATATTTATATATAATTCTCAATCATAGATTTATTTTCAGTCACAAATTACTCTCTCCTTTGTCTAGCGTCTATTTGTCTATCGTCTATTTGTCTATTGTCTATTTGTCTATTGTCTATTTGTCTATCGTCTATTTGTCTATCGTCTATTTGTCTATCATCTATTTGTCTATCATCTATTTGTCTATTGTCTCTTTCAGAATGATTTACGAAGAAAGATTCAAGAACTCGAATCAAGCGCATCTGATAGAATTGATCGACTGAGCGCTGAATTAGACGAAAGAGCTTCAGTGCAACATCGGGAAGCAAGTGATTACAGAGAAGAAATAAAACAACATTCAGCCACTATATGTATGCTAGAGGAAGAGTTGAATAGACTGGCTATGAAGAATAGAGAATATCAGGCTGATATTAACTCTTATAAAACTGCCGTTCATGGTGAGATTTGTTTCATATTATTTTAAGTAGTTTTAATTTGATTAAGTGGATGATTATTATATTTGTAGAAGTACATTTTTATGATATTTTTGCATATCTTAACGTAATAGTCATGACTTAAATATATGGATATTTAAATTTCTTTTGTAATATTACACGACTTATATAATGATACACTGAACAGTGAACATTCAGAAATCAATTGATCTTTCTAACTAATTAATTACATTATGTTGCATGTAATAATTTACAGTTTTTTTATCAAATTTTATAATGCCAACATGATAACCAGACTGTCAGAAATTTTGATTATTTTAATGATTATCGTATTTTATTTTATTATTTCAATAATATTTTTATTTTCCGCATAGAATTACAAAGTCGTATAGTCCACCCCCCATCAGGCCCCCCACACCACCCCCAGAGAGCCCTTCTTCCCGTCCAGTCACCCGACTACGCTCTCACTCAGTCAACTCTGGCCCAGTTGACTAAAGAAAATTCCGACTACAGACAACAATTGAGTGAACAGCACGATCTTATTCTTTCACTTCGTAGAGATGTGGCCGGAGCTATGGCCAGACTGTCTGATGTCACTGGTTATTTGTCTTAGCATATTTTACATTTAATCTAGAACTGATTTGAATGGTAGTTATTTGCACAATATTTCAATTTAAAATTTAAATTTAAAAAACCTAAATTCACTATTATAATACTGAATTTATATAAAGTATATGCATGGGCTTTCAGGAATCGATTCTAATTGATTTTTAAAATAATGAAATTATATTCATATAATGTTACAATAGGAGAATTAAGTGAGGAGCAGAAACAGCGGATGGAGAAATACAGTGCAACAGTGCATCAGCAGCAGAAAGAGCTGACAGCCCAGCAACAACAGCTGGCCCAGCTGTCTCAAATCATCGATAGGCAAGCTGAAGAGATAGCTACTTGTAGAGTGGAGGCAGGGTGGGATTCTTTTCAAATTTTTGGGATACTATAATAATTTGATTTAAAACCTTTAGTGTGATTCTACACACTGAGATTTTTATCATTATGATGTATTATAGTGTGTACATTACGTAGTTTATAACTTTAATAGCGATCATTAAAGTGCTAAAACTGATAAAATGTGTTAGTATCAAGCTTATGATTTTAATTTTGTGTTAAATTTTAAACTTTTCTTCTGTTTTTGTTAAATTCATGCAGTGTGTTGCGCAATGAATCTATTTTTAGGTATTATCATTGATCATAGTAATTAGAATTAATGTTAATTATATCACATTTAGATTCTTTAACAGAATTAATCAAAATTACGATAATGCAAAAATGCCTTATCTAAAGTGTTAGTTGTATGAGAAATATTAAAGTGCAGAGAATTGTTTGCAAATGTGCAATTATATTATAGCATTAGTTATATGATTTCAATTAATTGATTTACATAGAAAACACAAGAATGCAGCTATCAAGTACAAAGCAAGACTGAATGAAAGCGAAATGAAAATTAAAAAAATGGATGAATTGTCTGTTTTTGAATCAAAACAACAAAAATCTTCGTCGCGTCATGAATCACCAATTGATGATGAAGTAAATAGATTAGTTTATTTTAATTTTAAATTTAAAAAGATTCTTTCGTTAATAAGGCTTTTTTTTGTATTATTTTTAAATGTAATGATACAATAATCCAAAAAGTATTATTTGACTTTTCATAACTCTCTGAATCTATAGTATTTATTAAATCAATTTGTTTCATATCCAGTATTTTAAAGTAAAATAAAATTCTCAAATGATTCATTTCAATCGCTGTCTAACCCTAAGCGTAACCCTAAACTAATGAACCCTAACTTTTAAATAATAGTTTAAATAATATAATATTTAGCTAAGTTTTATTTTATGTGTGAAACTCTTTAAATGACATTTGTTTAATAATCAGCATCCATCATGTAGATACCAAATTAAGTATATTTACCCTATGTAGCAAGTTTACGAAACAATGTGTATACCGCTTTCGATACCATAATCTTTAGTTTGAAGCCATGCATTCTAATGACTACATTAACTTCTGCTGGGATTAAACTCTATCAAGATCTTTCAAGGATTATCTATAGTTATATCAGGTCTATTCATTGAACATCACAATTTAATTATAACTCGATAGAAAAATGAAATACATAAATAATTAATTTTCTTATTTCCAGAAGATTCTTTCATCAGAATTATCGCTGCAAGGTGCTCAGTGTAGAGGAGAGAAGCATGAACAAGTGATAGCGAGACAGAGAGAGGCTCTTGCTGAACTAAGGGCTAGGATGAAGGCTATGGAACAAAGTGATATACCACGTAAGATGATAATCACAAACCGAACAGTTTCTTTTACTTATTTATATAAATGATAGTGAATGCCAGTAACCGAGATTTCTATTTTTTACACAAAATCGTTTATGTTTAAGGCAAAACAATATCAAGCGTCTGATTTTTAGTTTTGTGCTAAAGTTCAAACTTGTCTTCTGTTCCTGTTAAATTCAGTGAGTTTCATACTGTATCTAGTTTTGTCTTGTACCGTGTCGTTGATATTTACGCTTGTTATTTTATAACATTTTTGAGTTATGATGTTGTCAACTCATAATAATCAATTTTTGACTCAGTATAAAAATTACGCCCTCTGTAAATGTACATGCTATCACTAGCAATCACAGAATTTGATGTACTATGTCTTTATTTTGCACTAAAATATATTACATTGGAATTCATATTCTTGTTATTTTTGTTAAGCTTTTTTGTAATTGATAGAAATTTTTCTTCTTATATATTGATTCTCAAAATTCCTGTCAATTAAATGCGACTATTGACTAAATTATTCACGACAAAATTGCTTTATCAATAATAATTTTTATTATATTTCAATTCAAATGTATGAAAAATCTATTTTTAAAGTAAATTACTGTTTAAATTATTGTAGTATTATTGTTTTTAATACAGTTCTATCAAAGGATGAAGCTATTCAGCAAGTAATGATACTAAAACAGCAGTTAATGGACATAAAGAATTCGAGTACAGGCCGATCTATTAATCGTAGTGGACAGTGGAATGGGCACAGTGATAATAACAATGATATACTGCGTCTGACTTCCATGAAAGATTTACAAGAAGCTTTTGAACTCAGTGAAAGTCAGGTGACTAAAGTTATTTTGATTAATTAATGATTGTATTACACTTGTATTAAATGTATTCTGCTATGATGTGACTTATTTCATTTAGTTTTGTGATAACTAAATGAGCTTATAATGCTATTGTGTTGTCTGGAGTAGAGCAGCGTTGTGAAGAATTATAACTGAATTTTTAAAGTTGTGTTTTCATTTAAAAAATTTTACGCATACATATTAATACAATGTCTTACATGTCATAGTATTTGTTACAAAATATTTACTATTTACTTAATTCAAAGAGTATCTTATAGTAAAGATCACAGAATGTAATAAGATTATAATATACAGTTTAGCTAAAGAGTGCAACATGTAAAAATATCTTTATTGTTAGTTAAATTTTACACTGACACATTGTTTATCTTTTGTGTCACTAGTCACAATGCTGTGTGTCATATCACACCTTAATTTTTGTTTCTTTTTAGGCTTTTAATACTTCAAACTATTCAATTATATTATATGGCTTTAAACAATGCTGCTTGCTTTATTACTAAATGAATTTATTTTACATATCCAGTATCTGTCACTACTTCGAAGTATGGCTAACAGTCTAGAGCAGTCGGATATCGGTGGCATGCGATCTCTGGCTAATTGTTCGCAAGAGGAAATGAATAGAGTTGTAGAAGAAAGAGAAATGGCATGTGAACAACTGTGCGGCCACTTGAAAACACTGCGCGATAGAATTAATCGTAAAGACGAATTACTTAGTGGATATGAAAGGGATTTGGCTTCATTGAGGTTTGATAAAATTAGATTTCAGATTTTTAATATTTAATTGATTAAGAGAAATAATTATATGTATGGATTATTTCTTTAATTGAGCCGTTGACTGTTGACTATTTCTTTAGTCTATAATATTTTAAATGTCTATTGTAACTGTTTTCCATTGAAATTTAATTAATGTTAATATTTTCAGACAAGTGGAGAATATTACAGAGGTGACAAGCAATCAAGCTAATTCTCTAATGGTACAAATTCTTAAATATAGCATTATTACTTTGAAGGCTACAAAATTAATACAAAATTAATTCTACAGTATACAGTATACAAAATTAATAGGCATTAAAATATCTGTTTTTGGTAATCTGATTTGTACTCTGAATTTTTTCTTATTAGAATATTTGAGCTAGGAATCTTACCTTGAACAATAAATTCTTTTTTTAAAGTATTGATGAGTCTTTTTAGATTAGATTTGCCAATGTTATATTTTACTATTTTAACTAGACTTTTGATTATAAGTGAAAGCCATAGCCATCTTTTTATCAACCCTTGTCCACTAATCATTAAAACTATCTTATCTATTCGTATCTATATTAAATTTTAATTGTAATTGCATTAAAAATTCTTTAATAAATATTTCAAGCATATTTTAAGCTAATATAAATATACGGTATATATGACTTGGCAGGCTGATTTAAGATCAAAGTCAGATGAAGTTCAGTGTCTGAGAGAATCTCTGCGTAAAACTAGAGAACAATTAGAGCAGGAAAAACGGTTAAATGTTGCGATTAAACAGAAAAAGGTATAGAACTTGTTAAAATATAGACTTAAAAAGGATGTAATTTCATTATTCTGTCTCTTTAAAATTATATTATATTATTTTTGCATTCTGCAGCAGATTTGACTGAAACATTTACTTTGAATCTTTTAAAATCTGTAATTTTTATTGCAGTACTTGTTTATCATAGACATAAATGGTTTGATAATATCCAATTTAGAATGAACTCTTATATTAAATAAGGACATTGGTAGCTTAAAATCCCCTAGTCTGCAGAGACACTAGTTTTCAAGGCTTTTGCTTGTTTAATTACATAGAACAGTAGTCAATAATTGTGACTTTTAATCGAAATCGTTATTTATTGAAGGTTTTTATCTTTTCCTATTGATATTACCATATGATTGTAAGTTTTATTCAGTTATTCAAGATTGTTGTTATTGTAGACATTCCACTTGGAAAATGAACATTATTCAAAAAATGGATGGCCAAGGCATCAGTGTATTGTTGATGATATTCAGGTGGCAACATGTTCATAATTTTAAACATTAAATTAATAACTTCTATTAAAGTTAGATTAGTGATAAATATTCATTGATAGATTAAAATATAAATTAATTTATATTGAAATTCAATACTGTAAAGCTATAATTTACTTTATTAGATTAGTTTATTTTAAAACTAACAAAAGCTTGATAAAGAAAAAATCTGAAATGTACATCAAGCATTAACTATTGTCAAAAATTCACTAAAAAGTAATGTAGAATGAAATAATTATAAAATAATACTAAACACTAAGTTTATGCACATAAAATATGCCTCTGATATAAAGGTTTTATTTATAAACAAATTATCTGTTTAAATTTTCAGCCATCTTCTAAGCGTCGGATACCGATTGATAAATCGAAGAAAAAAAATTCTGATCGCAGGTCTCCCCACGAGGAGGGAAGGATCAGACAAACTGATTTAGATAATCATTTACGCAGTCATAGGAGCTTGGAAAGTGGAAGAGTAAATTAATCAGATTCTGTTTTATTTGTGGATGGTAATTGCTTATTAATATATACGAGAATGCTTAATTCATCTTTTACTCCAGGCAAAACGAAAAAATAATTTAAGTATCATTGCAGCAATTTACTTGTTCATTGAAAAAGCAAAACAAAAATAATAATTTCAGTACTATTGCATCGTATTACTCGTTAATTGAAAAGTTGAAAAGTGATAGGCTATACATTATATAATATATCTCAATATTATATCTCTTAGAGAGATGCTTATTTGTACTATTATATTTTAATTATATTGTAAAGTGTTTTTAGGTCATCAACAATCTGTTTTTGGTAGAGCCTTTCAAGTCTTTGCATATTTTGTTCTATTTAAAAAGTTTACTTATATAATTCTTTGATTTGAGAAATAAATATATCTATCTATCTAGTGTCTTAATGCCTTTCTCGCCTGCTTGGTAATCAGATATTGTTTCATTGCTAAAAATGACTATTAAAATTATTAGTTAATTAATTTTAATTTGATTTTTTTACTGTTGCAGAGTGTTTTGACCGACTGAAGATCAATTTTTCGGAAGTTTTGTAAATACTATTAAATTTCTACTGTCAATTGCAACGATAACGAATTGGGTATAATCTATTGCTCACTGATATATTCACATGATCGACAAAATGTGAATATGTAAGCATAATGATTTCTAATACAAACTCGACTGGCTAATATAACAGTTTATTAATGCTTCATGTATATTATAGCTAATTAGTAATTGTACTAGATCGTCGTTTTTGAATTAATGTATAAATAATGCAACTAAATTATTACAGTGATTATCTGATAGTTTGTTTCAGTTAAAATGATTGCAAATTTAAAAATAAAATAAAGATGTACATGGAATTTGTTTATTTTTGATACTTTTCTACAAATAAACCTACTGTTGGTGTTATCAATGAATAAATAAATCCAATCATTTTAATTCATTCACAAAGTACAATTAAGAGACAATCCTAATGTTCTACAAATGAATGTATAAATAACTACACGAAGAAAAAGCTTGTTCAAAAAGAGATTTTTTGTGAGATATTTCAACTAGAGAAAATGACTAGTTTTTATAAAAGATAATATGATAAAAAAAGATAATAAAAGATAAATGTAACACCATCAGTTAATACCACATACACGTATTTAACCTTTACAAAGGGGGCGTTGTGCCGTTATACAAACACATTTTTTACATTTTTGAGTTCTTAAAATTTTGTGACATTGCAAGATTGTGAACAGTCAAAATAATGTATATATACAATCCTGCAATCTTTAAATTAACTATACAAAAGGCAGTGGCGTAACTACCGTAGTAGCAGCTACAGCAATGCTACGGGGCCCGGGCGTGTTGGGGGGCCCGGCCCAACCCAAAATAAAAATTGTGAGCAATTATCAGGCTAGTAGTTACAAGTAGACTTGCAACTGTAAGTAAGCTTATGTGGCTAAAAACTATAATAAAAAAAATAAAAGGTCGTCACTATGTTGATATTTTCTGGTGGGAGGAATATCATCCCTAAAGGTTAAATTCTTCATTTATCAATCGGCATTTGTTTAATGGGCCCGCGTACAAAAAAACTTGCTGTGGGGCCGGGGGTCAGATAGTTACGCCACTGACAAAAAGGGCAAATAAACTATGCATGGGGGATCACCCACATCGCCCCCCCCCCCTTATGGATCCGCCACTATTAGAACAGCTCCCAATGCTTTAATGCATACTCAGTACGAAATTATTTAATTATTATAACGTTATTTAATACTTTCAGTATTAAATTCGTTTAATCGTTTAAAGAAATAATTTTTAATGTAGACATTTTAACATTTCAAATACATATTTTTACATTTTAATGATTTATCACAAGATTTTATGATTTATAAACATTAGTAATCTATATTAAGTTTGGAATTAATATATTACAGCAATTATATTATCAACTATGTAGGGAGGGGGGCCATCTCTACAACTTAAGCTTCAAATTAACATATTAAAATGTTTATATCAACTATGTAGGAGGTGGGGGGGGGGGGGTG
>JAQIXG010003453.1:0-14859 GCA_034700105.1 Oconnorella tubifera | reverse complement strand
TATATATATGACACATTAGGCATTGAACTGTATCACTGTTTTGATGATACTGAACTAACTACAGGTATTCGACGTATTAAAAAGCAGTGAAATACGTATTAAAAGTGGTCAAAGCATTTAGTAGCAAAGAAATGAATTTATATATTTTTGGAATTTGAAACAAAATTTGAAATTTTGAAGTGATGTGGAACCCTTGATGTGTTTATAGGACACGTGATAAACATGAAGTTGATATATAACACATGATATTACACATTAATATTCATATATTACTTATTAATACACATAATATTACGTATCAATATTACATTGCTTGTAATAATGAAAAAAAACTAAATCGAGTTAATGTACTATTTACAAATCTGTTCAGCCGCGCTAGCCAATGAAAATAAAGCACATCTCATATGGCCCGCCCCCTTAGACACGCTGCGTAAGATGATTAGCGCAGACGCATGATGGGCGGAGCCTAGTAGGCGGGGCTTAGTTTTATCTCGTTGGTGATTGGTTGATGAGGTATCAATGCATGGCGATTGCATTTTTTCAAATTTTTCGCATGAATTTTTTTCGTGTTAAAAAAGGTTTTGAGTTATTAGTGGTTGAAATTAATGAGTGATATTTGGAATACATTCCCCCTCACTTAAATGCTTATAAAAGCCAGATGTGGATAAATATCAAGTTTTTGAAATTATTATCAGCATATTAGCAACAAATTTTTGTTGATTTATATCATGTCATGCAATTATAGTTATGAAATGATATCAAAGTTATGAAATCATATTAGCGTTATTCAATCAAAATATCATTCAATATTTCAATTATCAAACATTCATATCGCTTGATTCAATTCTAATTAATCACATGATAAACTACTCATTAATTAAGTTAAATCCTTAATTCAATTAATAATAACAATCCTGTTTTTGGCCATGCGCATGTTTTTGATCATAATATGCATCCGGATATTGTTTTTAATTGTCAAATTCTTTTTCATTAAGCATGTCAGATTCCTAGTCTCTCTGGTCATACTAAACTTAGATTTCAATTATCATATAAATAAGGATTATCTTTAAATGATTATGATAATAACGATGATAAGTAATGCATGTGCTGAAATGTTTTGTAAGATATTTATGAGGGTAGAAATGTCTGGGGTATTTTAATTGGATGGGGGGATTAGTAATATTTTTCAAGGGACCCCAAAATCCTTTATTGGTATTAGTCGTTTTATTTTAATATATGTTTTCTGAAATATTGTATCTTATTTGTATAGTTATTGGCTCTTTTTTATTTCTCTCTCTCTCTCTCTCTCTCTCTCTCTCTCTCTCTTTTTGCTGACTTGCTACGCCCTTCAGCACGACAATTGACTTTGTTAAGCTGTATTTCTAGACATTAAGTAGTTAAGTTTCTCGTTTGGATTTATTTCGCTTGTTTCTGGAGTCTTTCTGTTTCTATACATTTTCTTTTCTATCAATTTCGTTTCTATAAATTTCGTTTCTTCAACTCTCATGTTCCAGTTAGCGCTAAGATGAAATGGCGTCTCGCCTCCTCTGACGTTTTGACCCAGCGCAGACAATTAGGTTAGTGACCTTGCGACCTCTATAGTTTACGACCTCTAGGTCATGCTCAGAGGTCAAAGGTTAATTGCTTGTTAGCGTGACGAGCACTAGTTTTGGCTTTCGGAAGATTTTTCATTTTTTGTAATATTCGTTTTAACTCTTTGAAAAGACTTTTTGTGATTTTGTGGAATTTTTATACCCTGCACCTTTTTGATGTGAGCATTTTTACTTGAGACATGGATTAATGCACTAATATTGATAATAATAATACGAGTTACAACGTTTTATTTCAAGAAAAATAGTTCAATATGCTAGTAATAATAACAATAGTAATAATTGTGATTTTTCCTCAAGAAATGTTTAGTTACCGACTCTAATTTGATGTCGAGTTTTTCTTCCGGAATAATTCATCATTTGATTTGTGTCCCGTTTTGTGGCTCATTATTTTCTGTCATAATCTATGTGTTTATATCGTAATCTATACATTTTATATCGTATAATGTGATATTGTACGTTGGAATCTATATTGTGGCATGCATGTTTTGATGTCATATTCCGCATTGTAGCATGCTTGTCATTTTTATTATTAAGATTTTGTGTGTTGTGCGTGTAATTTTGTGTCGTAATCTGTTGTATTTCTGTCATTATATGCTATTTTTGTTATCGTCATAATCTAAATTATGACAAAATGACATCTTTTATGTGCTAAATCGTCTATAAATGTCACAATATAGACTACAATGCATTAGGCATATGTAGTTTATATTATGACATCTTTCTTTCATTTTATGTTCATCATAATGTGTTATAACTAGAGTTTAACCGATTAATCAGCAATATTCACAATCGGGCCGATTATGAGGACAATCGGCAGTTTTGACAATCGGTAATCGGCAAAATGTACAATCGGTAAAGCTCTAGTTATAACTTTATCAGAATTGTGTCAACATAACTAAGTAATAATTAGTCTTGTGATTAATTATAGAAGTTATTTATAATGTAATTTGAGCAGTAACTATCTCAGCAGTAAACTGATAATTTATATTCCAAATTTGCACGTTAAATATTCACATTTTTAGCATTTACGCATTTAATAATACTTCTTATTATAATGCTTCAAATTGCTTTAACAAACTTTGAAATAAATTCACATTAACTAATATATTTACATTATTAGTAAGCATTTTGATGCTTTTAACAGATATTCTGTTGTAAAACATATGCATTTTATTAATTTGACTAATATTTCACGCTAGCAAGTAAGCCCGTCTGAGAACGGGCGCAGTAAATAAATTAATTAAGGTTTCATGCAACAGAAAAGAGTAATATAATTATTGATTATTAATACAGGTCGCTATTTTATGAATCGCGCAAGTTTTTTTTATACCATTTACAGATGTATCACTGAAAAATGTATCACATGATAAATGTATAGCTGAAATACGTATTCAACATATGAAATAAAATACTCGATCAATGAAATGGCTTGTATATGGTAGTTAGTACTAGTTATGAACAATCAATTATGAACATGTTTTGTACTTTCTTATTTACTATTTTCATTTTATGTATTTTTTTTATTTCTTATTATTTTATCACAGACGACATATCTGGATTTCGACGTAAATTATCCGGCACCGATTCTAAAAAACATTCATCGGGGGTCGCATCCGGACCTTTAAAGACCCTCGCTACTCGGTCACCTCAGACAGAACACGGCAAAAATAAGAAATAAGATTTCCGCTCAGATGCTTCATATCAACAATAAGAAGTAAGACATATTTTGGACTGAAAAAGGAATCCCCCCTTTTTCGGCAGGTTTTATCTTAGCCACTGTTGTGGAACAAAAAATGGTTGTAAGATTTTTCCGGAACATCAGCCACCCTCCAGCCGCGCCCGTTATGAAACCCTGTATCTGCTTCTTATCATTATCATCAATGCTAATAATAATGAATGTGCTGATAGACGTAAACAGAGTGCATGCTGTGTAAGAAGCAACGCATGGTAAACACATTAATTGCTGTCTACACGAGTTAAATTACTTTCAAGATCTCAAGGTATTGTGGTGTCTTGGGGGTGGGGGGAAGGACCCTGACTGGGTTCTTCTGGTGCTTCCAACAAAAATGTAGTGATATCCAACAGTGCATTTTTCACTGCATTGGGGAACAGTGCATTGGGGGGGGGGGGGGGAGGGGGAACTTGTGTTGTCATGAATCCCATTGTAAATTGCACATTTTTTGTAATTCTTTTGAAATTAAGTTTTCTTCAGAATAAAATGTTAATAATGCAAAAAATTATTTAATTCTTCATTTGATTTGCATAATATATGCACTGCCAAAATTTAGCGCATAATAATATTGTATAGTTATGATGAGTTGCTTAATGTCACATCAGCACAGAATGCAAGTTAGTAATGCTTTCTCAACTAGCTGTGCAAGGGAACAGATATTGATGAAGTTTTATACGCGCTGCCCCCCTGTCATTTCGAAAAAAAGTTATTTATTGCGCTGCTTTAAGATTCAAATACTAGTCGCTTGATTTCTACATACCAAATTTTCGAAATGTCACTGAATAACCATTTTTATGCTGATGTGACTTAAGCAACATTTTAGATCTTGTTCCGGTATCTTTCATTCCATTGTTAACTTTTCAACTCTTTCGTTGTATCGTTGAGCTCTAATTGGACGATGATATCGAATGAATTTCGTGATGAACTGCAGCAAATCGTACAAGCCCTCACGACAGCCAATGGGTATGTCGATACCGATTGATTTCTACATCGTAAACCAATCACAATCTAGCAATAAATCAAGTATTTTTCATCGGGTTATTGTTTAAATTGAACTGACCATATTAAGTGAAATTTCTGAAATTCAATTAATTTGTGAAAGACTGGCTATTGATAATGTTCCTATTAAACTTTTGTAAAACTGACCTTTGATCATATTTGAGCCGTTTCCTTTTGAAAGAATGTTTAATAACTCTACAGAGCAATGCTATGTTGGCCAGGTGTTTTTCTTTTACAAGTAGCTTGTCATTGGTTGAGTGTACAACGAATCAAAGACCAGTTTATTCATAATGCATCGTGAGGGTCTTGTATAATTATTATTTTCTTGATATTACGAATTATTACAACAGTATATATTGCACTTGTAACATATTGCCGAAATTGTGGTATTTCGGTGATATAGATATGATGATATTGTAAATATATTGTAAATTACTTTGTTGATATTGATGTAAAACTGATATTGTCTTTTCATTATAAAGCATTTTGTCTTAGTAGATTATTTTGAGGTCGAAGGGAGTGGGTTGTGATGTATTTAATAGCTGAAAATTTCAAGACATTTTACTTTGTATTCATTATCGTGAATTCAGATAACAATTTTATTTGTTAAACTGACTATATACAAGTTATTCAAGTTTCACACATTTCTTACCTTGTGGTGAGGTGGTTAATGCAATATTGAGATTACTCCTAACCAAAAGGTTTAAGGTTTGAGATTCCGTGTGGCTCATAATATCGATTTGCTGGCTCCTTTTGTGTAAATATCAACTACATAGTTTGACGTTAATCATAAACCTATAGATGTTACACATTCTATGTATTTTTATTACACTGTACTTCGGTTATACTATATTGTATATTGTAAATAACTTAAAATGATATTGTATACGATATACGAGACTGTATAATGCATGTATTATTCACTGCATTGTTGTTTAGAAGCACATTACGGGTTTTGTTTGTAATAATTCTATCTGTCTGCAACGTGTTGAGATGTAAAATTTAATTTGCTTCAAATTCCTATATTCATATTTCTTATATAATCTATTACGCCAATTTTTTAATTCTAAAAGTTTAAACCCAATAATAACATTAATGACACGACAATACTTGCGTAAACAATGATTTTTCCATAGTATTTCAAATTACTATGGAACATTTCTGGAGGTTACCACTTCCCTTTATTGATTTCCATAAAACATTTTATCTTCAAGTTCACGCATAGCTTGCGTAGATTGCACAATATTGTTTCATATCTCTTAACCAATACTTCATTTATAAACATCCTTAATTAAATAATTATTAATCGATAGTTATTATTATCGCTTAATTAATTAAAACTTAATGTCAGTTTTTAAACGAACAAATTTCATCATAGTTTTTAACCATGTTTTCACAACAAGTTCGCGACGCATCTCCACAATCCATCAAAATCAAACGCTTCAACGTCATCACGTCATCAACACCCAGTCGTGTCCATCATGCTACTAGATGCTACTGGCTCGTCATCAAGAATCTCGCAGTCTGACAAAGAACCCTCATGAGCTACATCACCGCTGACTGGCTGCGTATGGTCAAGTAGAGCTGGTGTCTCGGTGACTTCTTCATTCTGATGAACAAGTCTTTCACTTTCACCAGCAAAAGAGCTCGTAGTATCTTGACTCTTGTTCTTGTTGTCTGACGACAGTTTGAGTGCGAAATTTTGGCCACCATCGAGCTTTTCAGCCCCATTTTCATTATGAATATTGTCACCCCCATCTTCATGATGAGTCTTGTCATCAACATCTTCATCATGAATCTTGGCACCCCCATCTTCATGATGTGTCATGTTACCATCATCTTCATCATGAATCTTGACTTTGTCTTGCCAATGAGCAGCATCAGCATGATCAACTTTCTTGTCATCATCATGATAGACATCTACGACCTCCATAGGATCCTCCCTCCCCATTACATCACCCCCCAAAATTGCGCCAACTTCCATCACACCCCCCGTTGAAGTATCACCCGGTTCCAAACCCTTTTCTTTGCTCAAACACTCCCTCACAAAGGCATTCAGCTCTTTTGTCTCAATTTCGCTCAAATTTTTCACTGACTCACCCCCCTGCGCATTATCCACTAATCCACTGCCCTGTGACAATTCATCCCTCTGCTCCATATTTACCCCGCACCCCCCACCAACAAATTCTCCCTCCCTTCCCTCTCCGCTTGCAGTAAACAATTCCAAACCTCCCGTAGAATTTTCAGTCCCCAGTAAATTATCGCCCCCTTCGGTTTCAACCTCCCCTATTTCATCCACCACGCACCAACCTGCCACCCCCTCCAGGAATCCACATCTCTCCCCCTCCCCACCATCATTTCCTCCCTCATTCATCCCAACATTATCCACAAAAAGTTTTTCCGATATATCGTTACAAGTTTTACTAAATGTTTTCAAATTTTCGCGAGAGGGAACATTTATTTGGGATGAAGAGACACTCCCTAAAGCCCCCTCGACGGTGATTTCAGAATCCCCTGCTGTATTAGAATGACCCCGAGAGAAAGCAGAAGAATTTATGTCAATATTGGTAAATGTGGAAGAGTTCTTTGAATCGGGGTTGTTCTTGGATGAGAGACTGAGAAAAGAGTCGTTCTTTAATCGATCAGTTTGTCCTGGACATGTTAAACGACCTTGAGGTGTACAGCGACCTTCAGGTATCAGTTGACCTTCAGACGAAGATTGACCTTTGGATGTAGATTGACCTTGAGTTGACTGATTGTCACACATAGACTGATCTCCAGACATCAACTGAACACCACACATAGATTGACCTTCAGAAGAAGTAGATCGTCCTTGAAACATCACCTGACCTTGAGACGCAGACTGACCTTCATTCCTAGACTGACCTTCAGAAGTACGAATGTCAGCTGATCGAGTCAACATCTCAATACGATCACCCCCGCAGAAATTTTGCAAGTTGACAACTTCCCCCCGTGTCCCAGTAACCCCCAAATTATCCCTGCATCCCATCCCCCCGCTTGTCCCTCCCTCTGTCTCTCTCCCACTCTCAGTCTTCCTATCTTTCCCACCATCTCTATCTCTCTCTCCATCCCCTTTCTCTGTTTCCATTGACATTTCTTCGTTTTCAAAAACTTTCCCCGTAATTAATTTTTCCTGATTAACCATCCCCTCTCCCCCTACCCCTTCCTCTTCAAATTCATCCTCAATAACAATCACCTCCCCCTCTTTTATTTCATCACCCCCCTTTAAATCTACCCCTACCCCCCCACTAATACTCACCACCATAAATTCGGCTGTTTCTTTAACTTCATTTTCAATCAAACTTATATTTTGTTCCAAATTTGGAATGATGGTTTTAGATGCAATCATTCTGTCAATGGGAACCTCAGCGGATATTATCATTATGTCATCTTTTTCTATATCATTATCTTTTTGTCGTACATCATGTTTGTGTACATCATCATGTTTGTGTACATCATCATCTTTACGTACATCATCATCTGTATTGATTTTTTTCTTGCCCCCATTTTTCCCACTCTTTCCCTCCCCTCCCGCCTCTTCCCTCATTCCCTTATTATTTCCACGTTTTCCCTCCCCCGTCTCGGTTTCCACTTTTCGATCCAATTCCACCCCTCCCCCCCTGGATTTTTCCGCGCTAGCAGCGGAACGTTTATCGGATTTTTTCTCCGAGTGTCTCAACTTGAAATAATTCTACAAAGTTAGAATTTTGAATTAACGCACAAAAATAACTTTGTAATAATTGTTTGCTCGAATCGGAAATTTTTCTCCCACCCCGTCCGAATAAAACCGATTGCGCCACAATTTAAAACTTAAATAGATAAAAATCTATTTGAAATATCTGAATTAAATCGGATGATGTTTATTTAACATAAACAGAATATAATAGGTTTATATAAGCACGAAGGTATAAACAAGATAAACGCATTGCAGTGTTAACGTAAAATTACTAACGCGCCTGATTTGTGGAATATACTATTTAATTTGATAAACTATACGAATGTAACGAAATAGCTTTTTATTATTTATTATTACTTAGTATTCGTTACTAAATGAATACTAATTTTAATACTAGCTAATGAATACTAACTAACGTTAGTATTCATACTAATATATAAATACTATTCATAATACTAACGAATGAATACCATTAATAAGTTAATGAAGACGTATTAGTTAGTATTCAAACTAACGTCAGTTAGTATAAATAGAAACTAACGTTATAATTTAATTAAATTACGCAAAACTTTAACACATCAATAACACAATAAGCGAATTTATATCCAATCAGCATCAGGCGTGTCCTTGCGTGATTTACTTCTAAAGTAAACTTTTACTAAAATTAATTTTACTAGGATTAAAACTAGTTTAAAACTTAGTTTTATGTTTAAACTGGTTCCCTGTAAACCTATCGTTAATAAACACGATGTAAAAATAAGTTAGAATTGGAAATAAAAGATTCGCGGAAATATTTCACTCTAATTTCACCAATTTCATATTAATTTAACATATTTCACATTCATTTCACAGCTTTCGTATTCATTTCACAACTTTCGTATTCATTTCACAGCTTTCGCATTCATTTCACAGCTTTCGCATTCATTTCACAGCTTTCGCATTCATTTCACAGCTTTCACATTCATTTCACAGCTTTCACATTCATTTCACAGCTTTCACATTCATTTCACAGCTTTCACATTCATTTCACAGCTTTAATGCAGTACTTAAAGCAACAACTTAAAGCAACAACTTTAAAGCAAGTACTTACAAGGTACTCTACGCAGTGTTCGCTACTTAGTACATGAACCTCTGCGTCGTCTTTGTCTCCAGAAAAAACGCGACACAATGAACAGTAAAAACCAGTGGAGGGAAAAATAAACTGAAGACCTGAAAAATATCTTACTAAAGGGTGCAACAAATCAAGCAAAAAGTTATGCTTAATGTCTGGGATAAAATTCATGAATGAAGTTCAGAGTGTAGCTATTGTATTAAACGTCTTACTAAAGGGTACAACAAATCAATGGAAAAGTTATGCCTAATGTTTTCATAATATTCGTGAAAGAATTCAAAAATCTAGCTATTGAATTGCGTTGACTTACTAAAGGGTGCAGCAAGTAAACGTAAAATTAATGAGTACATTAATATTCGCGATGTCATCACAGACGTAGTTGTTTTATTAAGCTGAAGGGTGCAGCAAGTAAAGGGTCATTTTGACGGGGGTAACAATAAAAAATGACAATTACCACTGGCGGCTATCCTAAGAGACTGAGAATTTGTTTCTGTCTGTTTCACTGCGTTTCTTTTAGTCCAAGGTCTGTCCGATGACTTATCATGCTGCGTTGTTTCAAAGTAAACAATAAAGTCACATCAGCACGCTTCGTGATGTCTTATTAAAAATTTATTATTAATTAAATTACTAAAGGGTTTATCAACTAATATTTGAAATAAAATAGAAAGCAATTTCTCACTTTCTTGTGTTCCGCTGAATGCAAATGCTCCAAAAGTTTTCCAATTTGACCAAACACGGCGTTGCAACACTGGCACCAGTGACCACCCGCATCATAACAAGCGTAACTTAACTTAGTGACACCACATGTCACTGACCTGTCACTCCGTATACTGTCCGTCTCTTTGTCTGTCTGTTTGTCATTCTCTCTATCTGTCTGTTCATCCTTCTCTCTGTGTCTCTCTGTAGATGTGTCTTTGTTTGTTTGTGATCTGTCGCTACTTCTACTGTCCTTCTCTTTGTCACTCTGCTTGTTCTTGTCTCTGTTTCTCTCCGTAGATGTCTCTTTATTTGTTTGTCTGTCACTCTCCTTGCTTCCTCGTTTATCCTTTTCTCTCTCTCTTTGCTTGTTTTGCTCTCTCACCCTCTGCTTGTCATCTTGCTTGTCTTTCTCTTTAACCTTCCCCGATGATCTCTCTCTGTCTCTTTCCTTCTCTCTGTCTTTATATGCTTGCGTCTCTCTTCCTATGTTCTTCACTCCAACTCTAGAATCTGATGACCTTTTTCCTGATTCAATGCTACTTTTCACATCGGCTATTTTTCCCTCGTGGTTGCCATGGTTTTGACTTCCCTTCTGAATCTGAATATTTGTCGAATTCTTCTGTATGTCCTTCCCTTTGTTTGTGTCTATGACCTTCTCTGAGTCCTTCCCTTTGTTTGTGTCTATGACCTTCTCTGTGTCCTTCCCTTTGTTTGTGTCTATGACCTTCTCTGTGTCCTTCCCTTTGTTTGTTTCTATGTCTTTCTGTATGTGCTTCCCTTTGTTTGTTTTTATGTCCTTCTGTATGTCCTTCCCTTTGTTTGTGTCTATGACCTTCTCCGTGTCCTTCCCTTTGTCTGTGTCGATGTCCTTCTGAATGCCACTCTCCTTAACATTCTCTTCACACATCATTTCAACATCTTTGTTTTCCTTTTTGTCTGCTTGTTTGTCCTTCTGTTTCTCCTTGTCTTTTGCCTCCTCATTTATATCTTTGTCTGTGTCTCTCTCAATGTCCTGATGCTTGTCTGTGTGTTCATCACTCTTTATATCATCATCGTCATCATCCACTGTGATGACCTCGTTTTGAACATTCACGGCTTCTTCTTTGTCTGTTTGGATATCTCCCTTTTTGTCTGTGTGGATGTCTGCCTTCTTATCTGTTTGTATGTCTGCTTTCTTATCTGTTTGGTTATCTGCTTTCTTATCTGTTTGGATGTCTGCCTTCTTATCTGTCTCTTTAACTTTCTCTTTATCTATCTGCTTATCCTTCTCTCCTTTAACATCACCTTTCATGTCTGCCTGAATGTCTGTCTTCGTCTCTGCCTGCGTACCCTTCTTGCCATCCATCTGTGCACCAATCCCCTTACCATTTTGCAAACCCTTCTGTCTGTCACCCTGATTACCCCTCTGCTTGTTAGTCTGCCTCTCCCCCTTCCTGTCTGGTCCCCCTATGTCTGTCTTCTTACCTACCTGCATATCCTTCTTCTTACCCACTTGCGAACCCCTCCCTCCAATCTTGTCAGTCTTCTTACCCCCTTGAATGTCCCTCTTTTTATATGCCTGCGTGAACCTCTTCCTTGCTGCCTCCATCTCTCTCCTCAACGTCCCAATTCTAATCCCCTCTTTCTCTTTCGTCTTAATCAAATTCATCTCCTCATTTATCACTCTTTCTAACCTCTTTTTTTCCTCTAAATTCTTCACTCTTTTCTCACCCCCCCTCCCCCCGTCATCCCCCTCTCTTTTTGGTTTCCCTCTTTCCATCTCTTCTCTTTGATCTCTACTCGTCCTTCTCTTTGTATCGCTGCCTCTCCTCTCTCTGTCTCTCAGCGTACCTCTGCTTCTATCTTTACTCGTATGCGTCTTTCTATCTCCACTTGTCCTTGTGCGTCTGTCTCTGCTACCGCGCTTGCGTTCGAATGACGCGCTGCGACGCAATCGTGCATCTCGTGATGAATTGCGCTACAAGTATAAATAAATAAATAATAACAATAAATAAATAAACTAAAGTAAAAATAAATAAATAAATGAAATAACAATTAATTAATTCCAATTAAATTTATAAAAAGCTTTTTTGCGAAGCAATTTAAAAACATGATTATGATGACAATAATGATAAAATGACAATGATTATTACGACAATAATTTATAAAATGATGATGATGACAATGAAGCTAAAATGATGACGATTATGATGACAGTGTTGATAAAATAATGATGATTGATACGATAATGATGAAAATGACGACGATGATCAAAATGATGATGACGATTACGACAATAATGACAAATATAATGACTAGGATGAAAATGATGATGATGATGATAATAATAATGATGATGACGCACACTTACTTTATATGAATGTCCTTGGTTCATTCCATCTTTCGTTGCTGTAAAATAAATGGAACAAATAAACGTTTAATTGTTGCTGTCACATCAGCACAAAAGTCCATAAATTTGTTTGTAAAGAAACCGAGCGATGAATGAATATACATACATGTATCATACATTAAATATATGTATCGTACATTAAATACATGTATCGTATATTAAATACACTCACCACGTCGCTCTGATATCTGCTGCCAGGTAACCAATGGCGACGGACCGCCCACCAAAGAATCCCCTCCTCCGATTGGTTCCCTCGTCAGCGAATCATCATCAGAAGAAATTGTAAAGTCGTCGTCCATCTGCCCGCCCCCGGCTACGCCCCCCGGCTTTGTGAAGAAATAAAAAACAATCGTTTGAAAAAATATATATAAAGTAAAATTTGAATGACAAAAATTATATTCAATGAAAGAATGTAAATTGTAACAGACTGAAGACAGAGAGAGAGACAGACAGACAGACAGATACACAGACAAACACACAGACAGATACAAAGATAACCACACAGGCACACTACTGATGATAAAAGCAAATTACGTTAAATTATATCACCTGAGAATTATCCGCCATTCCGCCCAAAAACCTATCCACCCTCCCCACCCAGCCCCCACCCCTCCCACCCACAACCCCCCTCCCAAACCCACCCCTCCCCCCTCCCCTGGGAAACACCGGAAATCCCGGAGGCGGTAAAAAACCCGGCGGGGGCGGCAAATTCATCACCATGGGGGGCAAACCACCCACAGTAGGGGCACCCATCATGAACCCCCCCGGGGGCATTCCAGGCGGGGGGTACCCAAAAGCCATTGCGGGGGGCAACACGGGGGGCGGCAGCGGCAAACCCGGTGCACCGGGGGGCCAGATTAATGGCGGGGGGGCTGCAGCGGGGGGCCTCGGCTCCTCTTCCTCCCCGGATGAAAATGCGTCGTAGAGCTCCCTCTTCCTCCCCCTGGGGGGTCCGCTCCCCCCCAATAAAATATCAGAATCTCGTCGCTGTAAAAGTTCGCGGCGTTTAGCCTCGAGCTCTTGTAGTCTTCTTTGTTTGTCCGCGAGTGTCATCGCTTGTCTGTCAGCGCGTATCTCTATTTCTCTCTCTCTTTGTTTCTCTCGCGCTTTTTCTTGCATCAGTTTCGAGAGTTCAAAATCAAAGCCGATAGATTTGAGAACATTTGCAACAACTGGGTCGTAAGCAACATCTGGGGCGTTAGCTTTCTGCGGGACCCCTCCCATTTGTGAGGCCCCTCCCATTTGTGTAGCCCCTCCCATTTGTGTAGCCCCTCCTATTCGCGAAGCCCCACCCCCTGCCCCCATAGCAGCCAATCGACCGGCTTCGACCGTTTTCATCAATTTATCATAAAACTCCGACCCCCTAGTCCCCCCCTGTTGCGTAACCCCGCCCCTCATCACCCCCTGTTGTGTCCCTCTGCCCCCCAACTGCGATTGTTGTCCGCTAGAAACCAACTTCGTATTTTCCACTATATTTTCTCCATGCCCCCCCTCCCCTCTTCTCTCTCCCCCTCCCTGGTCATCCCTCGCAGCCCCCTGGAGATCCCCCATCAATCCGATCCCCTTCCATCCCCCCACCTTGGATAGAATCTCTTTGGTTCGTAGCGCTATTTCTCTCGCGCGATGGATAGAAGCCGCCTGCGATGCGTCTTCTCGACGAATAGCGTCGCTGCGTTTACACTCGAAATCTATCGGATGACGCGATTGGTCAGGATTTAAAATCACGGAGGAATCTGATTCGCCGCGGTATCGGTCATTGCCGACGGTGATTCTAAGCGAGCCTTCGTCGTGACCTCTGGTTGAACTTTCATAACCTCTAATTGAACTTTCGTGACCTCTGATTGAACTTTCATGACCCTGATGTAAACTAGAGTGCCCCCCATAGTTTGTACCCCCCAAACGTTCAAAATTAACATCGCTGCAATCTACTAATCCCTCCGATTGGTGAGCCTTTTGTGTAAAGCTTTCTGATTGGTTGCCTGAATATCTCAACGCTGATTGGTTGCCTGAATAGCCCGAAATTGACTGGTTGTCTGAGTAGCTTGAAGCCGATTGGTTGCTAAAATTAGCGTTTGATTGGCTGAGACGATATTCTGAGGCCTTTGATTGGTTAGCTTCATAATAACCTAAATTATTCTCTCTCTTCTCATTGGCTGTACGATTATCATCTGGGATTCTAGATTCTACCCCCCCACCTAAAGTTTGACTAAACCCCACTGGGCGATAATTAGCAAAATCTGAGGGGTTAAAATTATGCCCCCTTTCATCATAACCTCTCCCCAAAGGAATCTCAAAATTAGACCTAGGGGGAGGGGGGCCAGGGCGCCATTCGTCCCTGGCAGGGGTTGTCTGGGACGTTTCCCGCGCAGGGGGATTGGATGGGGGTTGCGAGGCGCCCCAGTAAGAATTCGGTTGATTGTAATTATTCGCCATATTTTGTTAAATATGCTCTCATCGTTTAACTAAATGATGGGGAATGATTTATTTTCAGAATAAGAAATTAAATACATACATTCTAATATTAAATACAACTTTAATAAACGTAGTATGAATAACATTAATTACAGGGGAAGGAGGGGGGGGGGTAGGTTACAGGGGAAGGAAGGGGGTAGTTACAGG
>JAQIXG010003452.1:0-14863 GCA_034700105.1 Oconnorella tubifera | reverse complement strand
CAGATTGGACATTGCAGGTTACCACTAAGTGGGATATTTCTTCCACATTGTTCCAAGCATTCCAGACAGAATGTGTGTAGACACGGAAGAGCCTTGGGTCTCTTTTTATCAGAATATAAATCGAAACAAATCGGACATCGTGTCACATCGTTAATGCTGATTTTTGAAAGTTGTTTTTGCATTTTCAATTTAGGCCTACTCTAAGTCATTTAAAGTCGATACATAAATTAGTAAGCTTAGGCATATGCCTACTTTTTCTATTACTATAGTATACTGTATATTATTATATAGTATGTATATCTAGTCTATCCTTTAAGCTAATATCCTACTAGTCTATCCTATTAACATCGTACAGTAAGCACGAATGAACTTCAACGATATCGACATACAAAATCATAGTTGTTCCGCACGTCTGTGGCGAAAATAAAGTGCGTTAAAGTGCTCTAAATTTTCGAATATAATAAAGTGCGTTGAAGTGCTTTAATGATCAATCTAAATTTCTTATCTTGATCATATTCTAATATGAAACAGGCTACCTGGTCACTTCCCTACCCAAGGTGAGTTTGATAACTTTGAAGTTTGATTGATTTGATAATTTAACATGCAATTTTCAAATTCAAAATAATTATGAATAATTATAACTATGTAATAATTATAACTATTATATAATTATAACTATGTACAAAATAATTAAAATAACTTTTCGTTAAAAAGTTTTGATGAAAAGTTTGACATTTTAAACATAAGAACCAATAAAGGTTGTATAGGGGAAATTTAGAAAAACAGTTTGACATTTTCGACAGACCTAAAAATTGCCCCCACTCACGCAGAAAACCGATGCGGCGCCACTGCTTAACGTAAGCCTATTATTATACATATTTCCACCGTTAACATGGAGAGTTATAACCACCACCACTTGACTACGCCACTGGCGAGGGGAGAAATTTGCTTAAAATCAATTCAAATACATGTAAAGATTAATACTTTTAAAACCTGTCCCTTCCAAATGGCGTCCCTAATTTGTATTCATATATGTATAAATATATACTTCTATCAATATCAATGCGAGGCATGCATCTTAATAATTTAATGACGTTACTTATTAATAATAAGAAACCTTTAGCCCTTTCGGGTAAAACGTTATTGTATTCCTAACTTAGCTAAGTGAATTGTTCACATGCAGTTTATAGTACAATTTGGCAAAGTGATATAATTGGCAAGGTGATCGAGTTGATACAATAATTGTAGCCAGTCGCATTATTATATTATATATAGCGTGCAAATATAAAGATCGATATATTTTTATATCGCACGCATAGAAATCCAATGGAGCGCGGCGTGCATAGAAAACTAGACATATATCAACAATTATATTTGGTCTTTCCTTTCATGAACACTGTTGATAAATTATTAAAATAATTTATCAAAAAATGAAGTAAAAATACTTCATTCTCTTGTGTTGCGTCCAGTGGCGTAACTACAGTGATAGCAGGCATACAGCAATACTGCGGGGCCCGGGAGTGTTGGGGGACCCGGCCCGACCAATAAGTTGAACACTTTTTATTATCATAGTTACAATTATAATACTTGTAACTGTATGTGTTGAAAATCTGTTAAAAATGAGTAATGACTAAAAACGGTCATCACCGTCAAAATTTCTTTTTGATTTTTTTTGGGGGGGGGGTAAACTTAGAAAATTTAAAATTGTTTACTGAGAGACATGGTCATCTTTAAGTATCAACTGGCATTCATTTCATGGGCCCGCGTACAAAAACTTGCTGTGGGGCCCGTGGTCAGATAGTTACGCCACTGCTTGCGTCTAGGGCCCCCGTTTTCTGCATGCACCGCCCCTGGGGCTTATTCAGATATATTTAATTGTTAAATGCTAATGTACGAAAATATTTAATAATGCGCGACAGTTCACTGGACCGTAACGAAAAAGCATGCTTAGGTCGCTATGCAGCCATGCGTGACCGATGCTAATAGACGTAGACTGTCTATAGAATTTGTTTTATTGCGAGTTGCAACGCTTTTTATAAAGAGCAGCTACATGCTAGCAATGCATTGACTTGTCTCTGATGTTAATCATAACATTTTTTTAAGTAATGTCATGATTTATTTAAATTTATATAAATTTAATTATTGCAATTAAAAATTATAATAATCATTTCGTTAATTTATAATTTAAATACAAGTAGTAGCAATTTTTGCAAGCGTTAATTAATGTGATGTATATGTTAGCTTAATATAATTAAATTATAAATTAAAACAGTATATCGTTAACCATGTGTAGGCCTATTGTATATTGTTTAAAAGTTAATGAAAAAAGAATACCACAAATTTCCTTATGATTCAAAAGATTAAATTCAAAAGTAAAATTTGGACTAAATAGAACGAGTAGGCCTATAATGCGTAGCGTTTTAATTATAAGTGATAACCCCGTAACTACATTTACGCATTAGACCTACAGTAACTGTTAATAGATACTTATAAGTTAGCGATTCTAAAGTTAAACGAATATTACAAGCTAGTACCCATTTCCCATGATATATTGGTTTTACTAAATTTTACCCTTTCTGTTTGTTAGAGACCTTTTTGTGATATAATGGCAAAAGGTCATAACAAACTGACAAGGCCCTCCCCATCTAAGGAAACCCGTCAGAGACCCCCTCCCTCCCTAGGTGAGGTCCGCGAGAAAGCGTTCAGTTACTACGTGTCCTACAAGAAGCATGCTACAGCCGTTTCTCTTATGTGGGGTATATTTACATGCGGGTTTGTTGTGCTCAATGTTGTTGTCTTTATACAACCAAACTGGATTGGACGATTTGAGGGGTTCGTTTTTCATCATCATCGTAATCGTCGTCATCATCATTGTCATCATCATCGTTATCATCATCATTAAAGTTTTGCTATTAATTGAAAGACATTTATCTGTAAATCTTCTAATACTAATTTGATATTTACCATGCAGATGTCTATACAGCTTGATAACTTGTGCTATTCTTATTTTACATGCCATTAAAGTAGCTTGACATTCATCCCATTTTAAGTTTGTATTCAAAAGTTTATAGAAGTTTTTTGATTATTCAAATATTTACTATATTTAGGCTATTTTTTCTTGAAGTAATTTATCCTTTAAATTAAACATTTGATCTGTTTCATGTAGTAATTCCAGCAGTAGTCTGACAAATCCGGGGTACTTTGGTCTTTATGAAAGATGTCAATTGTTGGACCATGGCTTTGATCTCACATGCAATGGACAGTTTAATCACTGGGAGACCATCAATCATCCCGCATTTAGGGCTTCTACCTTCTTCATAGGAGTATCCATCCTGATCATCTGGATATGCATCGCTCTTTTTCTTCTTTTCTTTATTCTTAAAGCTTACATCGTCTTCACTGTTTGTGGCATACTGCAATCCATATCAGGTATAGATCTAACTTTGCAATTCACAATCAATTTTATGATTCTCGCGATATGAAATTATAATCGTACAGTAGTCTGTAAGTTTAGAATTTATTATTATATTTTCTAGTATCATATATCATGCACATATGATACTATGATACAAAAAAGTTTAACGTTCTTGATTACCGCTAAGAAAGAAATTTAGATTTAGCTATTCAATTGGTAAAGGGTGAAAAGCTAACAAAATATACCCCCCAGGTACTCGAACCTGGATCTATTAGTTCTGTGTCCCATATTCTTGCTATGTTCTACTTCACTAATGAGTTTACCTTGAAAACATATATTAACTGATATAATACATGCCGATTTTATTCGTGTTTATTAATTACGTTGCTATCTGGCGATTGAATCTTAACAAAATTATGGACAAAAGTGTTTTCTACTTTATGCTATAATGAATAAAGTAGAAAATAAAATTTTGATCAATAATAGTTTATGTTTTAAACTATTATTGATCAGAATTACTTGAATATTTGTGATTCAATATCTTAAGTTTCAATATTTACATATCTTTATTCGTTAGGAGACAAAGTTAACTAATACAATTGAAAATACGGAAATTAAATAAATTTAATTATAAAATAAGCAATCGGTTTTAATTTTAGGAAAAATTTGGGATAAAATGATAACTGCACGTTTAGTATGAAGATAAAATATTTAAACAGCTTTACCCTCACATACATATTGTATATTAGAAGGACTTCAAAACTCCTTTTATCTTATCTTGTTCTACTTCTTTTTTATCTATCTTATTAATTTTTTTCTTGTCTTATTCATTTTTCAGCCCTGTTCATGTTTCTCGGTTGTCTAATATTTCCCGCCGCATGGAATGACTCTGACGTCATCAGTATATGCGGACGTAACAGCGATCAATACGTCATAGCTGACTGCAAGGTTGGTTGGGCGTATATTCTTGCCATGGTAGGCATCTTCGACGTGCTCTTTCTGGCTATTCTTGCCTTTGTTCTTGCGACGAGGCAGGCGGAATGGTCAGAGACAACTTTCTCTGAGACTAACACCAGCAGTATTGGCAAATGTGAGTAGTTTTTAGACAAAATAACAGAAGTTTTATCAATTCTAAGCATTTTTAAAATGCGCAGGAATGTTATACTAATGACTGTCAATGATCAATCAGTTACAGTCTAAGATGCTCCAAACGTCTTGTTAACATCACTTAAGGCTACGTTCATAAAAGAATCGACAAAAATATAAGCATGAAGAAATAATGAATTAAAAATCAGGAATTAATAAAGATTAAATAAATTTAATCATTATCTTGGTTAACGCGACCCGTCAGCATATCCGCATTGTCTAATCAAATTTGTGTAGTTATTAAGTAAGACATATCTAAATATGTCTTTTCTAAAATAGTACTTTGAAATGTATAGATTATGATGCGGGTTAGATTAGGTCTAACCCTAAATCTAACCATAAGCCTAACCATAATATTAATCAGGATCTGAACTCGAACTTAATTCAAATCCATAAATTACAAGAACTATTTTTAGAACAGTTATTTTTAGCTGCGGTATATTTAGACGCTGAGCGATTTCAATCGGAGAATGACTATATTCTGCCGATTATTAATCATTAGGGTTTAAAAAGTACTAAAACAAATTAATAGACTTGTATTATTTATTTCTGAATTTTATAGATTTTGAATGTGTTTTTTTACAGATGATGGTTTCATAGATGAATCAGGATCTGCATCAAAACCCTCTCTGTTTATCACTCCAGTTCTTTCTCTTCCTGATAAAGACAGTGTCTCTGAATTCTCTCACGCCACCAAGCGATCGAGAAGAAGTGACTTTGCTCTCTAGATATAATTACTTATGATACCCGGACAAAAAGGCCCTGTCTAATCCATTTAGTAACTATAAATACTATCTAACTCTAAACTTAACTACCTAAACCTAGCACTAACCCGAACTTCAATTATAGCCCGAGTCCTAATTCAAACTATAACCCTAGAAAATAATTGTCGAGACCAATTTGTCAGGGCCGTTTTAACGGGTCAATATATTTAATAATTACTGTATTAAACCACTGTTGTAATTTTTACAATGGCATATTCAGGGGGGTGGAGAATTATATAATTCGTTGTCTTTCATAAAACTGCAAACGGCAATGGATATCTTATCACTTACGACAAGATTTAACTTATCACGTATACGACAAGATTTAACTTTCTGATTTCACTAAGTCTTGATCTCAATAAACGATACTAGGTCAACTGACTGCAGAATCAAATAACACAGACCGCGACCTCATTGAGTTTCCGGTCTCTAGTTGCTGATTGAGTCCAATTTTCTTGACTTGTTTAAAGTCCTCCTTCTATTGATATTTCACACTGAATAAGGTTTTATTGATCTCGAGAGGGATGCTGTGTTTGGAGCGACTAGATAAACGTTCAGTTATAAGTGGACCCCGGACCACTGCGGAAATTAGAAACGTGCGCTTAAACGACAAACATAATTTTGCATAAAGATAATTATGATATAGGTGCATTAAGTCAACTGCACAAGACTTGAAAGACTCTTTTTAAAGTGTCTATAAAAGAGACTGTGGATATTTCTATGGATAATATAATAAGATTCAGAGTGGTTGAGGAACAATGCAAAATGTAATAATATAATTGAAGATAAGTAATATTGTTAATTTGATCATTTGGCTTATTTAATAATACAGAACGGGATACATGTTCGTCTGGGTGCGTTTCAACATTATTTTGAAGAAATATAAAACTTACCCAATGGTAACTTGAGATAATTCTCAAATAGGTTAATTTTTTGCTTAAAAATTGCATAAAATAAAGTGATTCTCAATTAATTATCAATAACATGTTGATGATTTGTTTTATTTTGTTGTGTGACTTTGTGATGAGCTTTCAAGAATTGTCAATAGAAACCTAAATGTTTTCCAAAATAATATTATCGATAAAACAGAATCTTGTTTAAAAATTAAGACACTTATTCATTAGCTACGAATAAAAATAGTATCGAAAAATAGTAAAAATAGTAAAAATAGTTTATACATATAGATATTACTGGCACGAAAACACGTTTACTATGGGGAATAGGCCTGCATAAAAAAATAATATACTACTAAGACAAAACCTAATCAATTAGTAAATAAGAAAAAATAATTAGCAAAGAATTACGAATGCACTGTTTATTGATTTTAAGCTTAAATTTACGGCTATAGCTAAATTATATACTATAGCCATATTTTCTGTGATAAATACTGTACATAAAGTGAAAAACTAATAGAACACCACAATCTGTTAAGTATTTTGAGAAGGATTGCAATTTTATATACAGTATATGTATTTAAATCATATTTAGACAAATAAGTGCCCCTGGGTGATTTTAACTTTAATTTAGACTTGCTATTCCTGCAATGTTCTGCGTTCAATTGATAATTTTTTGTAAACAATCTATTGTTGATCGCTCGAGAGAATAATTGCAGTTTCTGTTGATTCGAAATTGTGGAGAACACTCGTTGAATATATTTCGTTCTAATTCATTGACATGTTAGATAAAGATGGAGCGTTTAATTGGAAAACAAAATTGTTGAAAATCGTAAGAAAACAAATCTAGTTTCGCACTTAATATCGTTTTCGGTATTCTCAACTTATATAATACGTAAAGTTGCAATGCTATTAATATCATAGTTGATAAAATTCAGTTTTAGATGATTGAATTTTACATTAGTTGCATTAATACTATCATGGAAATGTCATGCACAATGTTGAAATTAATCCGTCGAATTCATGCAATTGTTACGGTTTTACGTAACAAGTATTTTTGTAAAAAGTAGTGTAGGCCTTAATTGTTGACACTTTAGAAATGTAGTCAAATGCGGTGCATTGGGTAAAAATACATTTCGACAGCAAGTTAGAAATTATGTCGAATTCGGTGCAAGCAAAAGGCACTGTACACTTCACGTTTGGGCACGAGGGAGATCGGACGCTGAAGAAATACTTGCAATTTATTTCATTAAAAATTCGTCTAAAATTTATATTTTATTGCGACTTTAAGCGTTTTAAATTGTTAATAAGTGAAGCGTAAAGTGAAGTTATACGTTTCATCAGAAAAATCAGATAGTATTAGGCAAGTGTTAAAGTTTTATACGAGTATTTACGTTTTAGTTATTGACTTGATATTAATCTTTGTGTATGTTTTGAAAGAATTCAATCTTAATTAAATAGATTTATTTCCAGTAATATTTGAGACTTCCAATTGTTTAATTATATTCTTACCAAAGAATTATTAGATTAATGATCCTGTAAGTATTAGATTTTTAATAAGATACTCAAAGCACGTGTAAATAATAAGATTAGATTTTATTGTCGACATTTTCAATATACAAAATTATAAAAGTAATCATTGTAAAAAATCGTAACAAAAATCCAAGAAATCAGTAGTTTAAAGTCAAATAAAAGCAAGTCAGAGCCATTTCTGTTCCCCCCCCCTTTCCTTTCACCCCTGATTTCATCGTTGGCACGGTTCACCCACCAGTTAGCATTCGCGTACGAGGGTTAGGAACTCTCGTTTCACGATTTAAGTTAGTTTCGACGTTGAGATAATTCTCCAGCCGTCGGAAGTGCGGTGAAGTGCGGTGTTAATAGCTGTCTGCAACTTCAGATACTTCTAATTTTATCGTGTTAAGACTTCAGTGTTAACACTTTATCGTCTTCAACTTCAATCACATGATACGCGGCCTTGGCAGTATATAAGACAGCACTTTCGCCCGTTCAAGTTCAACTGTTCTTGTTGACCGACAAGAAAGGGATATTGGAGATTATTGGTTTGGGCGTAAATCCCAAGAAACAACGGCACTGGTGTCAGAATCTGATCAACACAAATAAATAATAGATATGTTTAGTTCTTTTGTTTAGTTTATAGTTGCCGCTGTTGTACGTCAGATATCTTTGTGAGATACAGAGGGGAGTCCGATACAGCAGCGAATCTTCCAGCGTCCATCCCCACGATCCTCTCCAGGGATCAGTCGTCATCCGCCGGGCGTGATGATGTCAGCCTGGACCCCGGCCTTGTTCCCATATACGCTGGAAACGAACCGCTTGAGCGCAACACACTAAATAGCCTTTTTGTGCTGATGTGGCGTTAAACAACAAACAAACAAACAAATCCATAAAATCCGTAACCGTAACAAAACTGTAACAAAACTTCACGAGATTAAAGTACCAGTCGATAACCCATTGATGTGGGACCTTGGAGTGTCCACATACGCTGTTTAAATGTACAGATATACTAATAATCGCGAATTGAATTTAGTTAATTCATTAAACAATCTCTATTAACTAGAGTATAATGAATGAATTAAAATCTTATTATATCTTATTATTAGAGTGTGAAAGGGAAATTAAATCTTCAATATAAATCTAAAGCCAAGTTTAAATACTTTGGGAGTACATTTTCTCTTGTACATTTATTAGTTTGTATCTAATCTCATGTATGGCATGATGTGTGTAGCCATGCTACCAGTTGTAACTATTTTAACTGTTTAATTTGAGACGATAATATATTTAACTTTTATATTTCATCTCTTAGCAAATACGCATAATGGTCAGGTGAAAAGATTGTCACCTGTGGTAAATCTTCTCGATTTCAACAGTCCAGTAAATAGTCCTCCACAATTGATGAGTATAACTGGAAGTCCTTATTAATAATGAAAGATTAAATGATAATAAGTTTGTTAATAATAATACATTTGTTTAGTGAATGAAAGATTTAATAGTGAAAGATGTATCTTTGACACTGCTTAAGAAAACAACATGAAGTTAACTACAAGACTTGTTTGTTAACGCTTAACAAAAAATGTCGAATGTGAATTTGATCAATGGTTTTACTATGATCATTGACTTCACGACATTCAACAATCTTAAAGGACAATTTATCATTGAGGGATATGATTCTGTCAGCTCTTTTCAAGCGAACGATATTGATTCAACTATAGGTGTTGCTATCTTTTACAGAGAGGATAAATTTAATCTTATTAGAAGGAAGTCACTATCAATGAATCAATGCCTAAAAGAGAGTCAATGATTTAAACAGGCTTACTTTACCTGAAAGAGCAGCTTGTAGCACTACAATCACATCCGATGCTGTGATGTTACTTGCATCATTTCAAAATGTGAGAAACGTCAAAAAGCAAATATGTGTGGCTAACATACTAATGCTGTCAAAGATGGATGAAGACATAACTTTACAGATACCGACCATGGTTAGCGAGATCATTAAATTTTATGATCATTACAAAGTAATGATCATAAAGTACCAGCCACCAACCCATTGATGTGCGACATTGGAGTCTCTACATAAACTACGCCTGATTTTGTTGGTACGTTTAAATGTGAAAGGGAAACTAAATTTTTAATACAAATCTAAAGCTTAAATACTTTAGGAGTACATTTTCTTATGTACATTAATTAGTTAGTATCTGATAACGTGTATGGCATGATGTTTGCAGCTATGCTACCAGATAGAACGTTTATAACTGTTTTAATTGAGACGATGATATATGTAACTTTTTTAACATTCATTTGTTAGAAAATACACATAAAGGCGAGGCCACGAGATGGTCCCCTGTAGTGAATCTGCTAGACCTCCGGTAAATGGTGATGCTCTGGGGAACACTCATCGACAAGTAGTGACTCTAAGTCACTACTTAGTGATTCTCGGAGTCCTTATTCTTAAATCCTAATAAGTTTGTTAATAATATTACATTTGTTTAATAAATGAAAGATTTAAACATGAAAGATGTGTCTTTGACACTGTTTAACAAGATGAATTTAAACTACTAGACTCGTTTGTTAACCTGTGGTGAACACTCCTTGACAAGTAGTGACTGTAACTCGAAGTGCTTATTCGTAAAACAGCGACTCTAAAAAGTTAAGCAAAGATACTGGTATAGGATACTTGGAAACACTGGCATCATGCAAAACTAGAGGAATGATTTAAGTGATTCGAATGACAAAAAGAATTCAATGCAAAGAAGACAAGGACCACTAAACTCGAACACAAACGTCGATCTCTGCACTTCAAACCAGTCACTTTCTCATCGATTGAGACTATGGATACAATAAATATCCAGAGATTGTTGTCTTCATGAATGTGAAGGAATTGCATAATGTGAAGAGCTTCAATAAATAGAACTGCAAAAAAGCACGAAAAGCTGCAGATGCACAGTTGATCGTTGCCTAAATAGGCCAGTCATTTAGGACTGTCAAAATACTTTTTTTAAACGTTTACCTCAAATAATATCTCATTTGTAATTATATTAGTGATGTAATTGCATTAATGTATTAGGTCTTAGAAAATGATTGTAGCACAAATGCAGGAATAGAAAAGTGCAAACACATTGGCATAAATGTAATCTTGAAAACAAGTCATTTAAATAGTCATAGCTCCACCCCCCTCCAACGCTTGAATTGAACATATTTTTTGATAATGTGAAGACATATTAATTTCTAATCATTTCAATAAGAATTCAAAAGCCAAAGTTTAAAGTTTAAAAAATATATAAATAAAATAGATAATACAGTAAATAGATATAGCAGAAAATCAATATTTGCTAAAAACATACAAGTATCACAGAGTATAATAATAAGATATTGTGTAAGAAAGGCATTAAATTTTCTATATACTGTGATACCGTCATTATCTTATTATTAAGATATACTGAATGAAGTGAAAAGATTGCAAAATGAGCGACGCACTGATGACATGAACTTATTAATGAGGTCGGTGGATAAGTTTGTGCTGTCGACAAACGCTTCAATGGCTTCGTAAGATGTCAGGGGATCAAGACTTAGGGAAAATAAAAGTTGAACCTGAAGTATCGCCAACATCTCTGTAAGCCATTCTAAATTATCAGACTCGTGATATAATATACACTAGTTTGGCATGACAGTGACAGACAGTATTGTCAAAAGCGGCATCATAATATTATTAGTAATGAGTTGAAAAAATGTAAACTGAAGTCTTCTGAAGTTAATAAAAAATGTAGGAAACATAGCAATAAGCAAAAAAACTACATTCAAATTCAAAATATATCATAATACGAATAGTTGAGAATACATATGCTCAAAATAAAAAAGTTTTATATTCCACTACCTATGCTGTAATTATTATAAAACAACTTGATTGCTTTTATAATAACTTGTGACAGAAATGTCATTTGGCTTTCTTTATACAGTACTTGAGACTTACTGAGTTGTATCAAATCAAAGTTCCTGACATGAAGTCACCGTGCAGCCTCGCTGCTTATAAACATTACAAATTTGTAGGGAATTTTTATAAGTTGAGAGGGGCATATAAACAGACAAGACTCCTCCCCCCATGCTAGGCAGATCTCTCATGCGCAGTAAGGACAAGAACATCACCAAAAGTAAAACAGCAAAACTGGAGAAGGCTCGGCTCTAATTTTCCCCTCTGCCACATATGGATGTGAAATGTCAACAATGAGAAGGACTGAGAGAAAATAAGAATCTTCCAAAAATGTTGCTGGATGAGATTGGAGTAGTCCTTGGTCAGAAAAGATAACAAACTAGGGTCTCTAAGCCATGTCTTATTATGTTACGCGGAAGTCGGAAGTCATCTCAGGATCTGTGATGGCAGACAACAATGGTATGGTTCAACTATTCAAAAATCTGAACTGATGCTCTACAAAGACTAGACCGAAACAGAATTACAATGAAATCAAATTTTAAAAGTTTCAAAACAACACAGTAAAAATTTCCCATATCTGTTTGTTTCAGTCGTGCTACTCCAGCAGTTTGCAATATTAATTAAAATTATATTCGTTAATGTAATATCACCCTAGCTGACTCTGATCAATGTTATCAAGGATTTTATCGATTCGACAGTACAAGTCAACAAAATACTGTGCTGCGATGACACATGCAGAATAATTTTGACAATTATAAGATTTGTAATTCCAACAACATTATCAATGAAACGACAAAGCATGTTAATGAAATGCTACACTGCGAAATAATGAAACAATAGGTTGAAGTGGCACTAAAGGGCTCTTTATTCAATGTGCAGTAAAATAAAATGGAGTTTTGTCTGTATTCTGTATAAAATTAAATATCTATATTATTTAATTTAGATGCATTTTAAATTTTCAATAATATACTATTTTGTTTATTTATAGTACACTCAAGAATAACAGTAGCCCTGAGAGTGAAACCTATCGTAGGACAAGATCAGATTAGGCAAGTTATTCAGATAATAGAAAATAAAATCTGTATTAACGATTATATTTTCATTTGATCAAATTCTCAATAATACTACTAATCAGGAGGCAGTTTATGCTGAGGTTGTTAGACCGCTTCTGGATAATTTTTTCAAGATGAGACTTTATCAGAACTTAGCTTGTGATAAACACCAGTTGAATGGCAACGTCATGGATTATCATGATGTATTACATAAGCAATGTCGCAGACATAGCTGTTAATTTAAGTGTCTCACTAAAGGGTGCAGCAGCAAGGTACAGAAATAGTGAGCTATCCGGGATTTGAACCCGCATTTGTCGCATCATAGTCCAGCAATCTAAACACCAATCTGCTTGCTGTTTTTTACGCTAGGTTACAATTCAACAGATATTTGCTACGGTAATTCCGGAGCTGGAAAAACATGTATCAAGATGGATGATACTGGTAATGAGATCATTCCCCGAATTTTATCAGATACATGCTGCGGATTAACCCCGAGTATTGAGATTTTTATATCCTACGTTGAAGTAGGCCTAATTTTAATCAAATTTTGCTCTAATTTTAAAATACTTTAATAACTTTCATATTACAACTTTTAATGTAGCAATGGGATTTATTTAAAGTTTGCCTTTTCTTTCATTAATTAAATCATATTTTCGTTAAGTTAATCTTTCCATATTGCTGCAAGCTTCGAATATTTTGTATAATCATATAAGATGTGATAATTGTAAAAATCTTTGATTTAATAATTGAACATTTGAATTATGTATCTATCCACTCAGGATCAATAAATTCAGAGTAATTTCATTTTAAATTTGATATATAAATTCAATTACAATCATTTAAACAAAATAATAATGCACTATCTAGATTATTGCTGGATTGTCCAATGTCAAGATCGCTGTATAAGAACTTCATATGTGCTTTTAAACTGCATCTATAGGTATATACATAAATGAGCTTAACTATTTGCCAAGAGATACAAAAAGTGCTCAATCTGGAGTCAAAAGCATTGAAGAATTTGGCTCACGAGTTTAAGGTTTACAATTTTAATATTTCAATCAAAAACCTTAGACAGAGACGATAAAAAAAACATTATTAAGCGATGTTAATGTGGCGGTGTTAATTTATCCCATGGTCGGAAAAGACCAAAAACCAGTGTTCAAAGTCACATCTACCATTGTGGAACTGCATAGGTATACAATGATAATATATTCGACTTCTTATCGAAAGATGACAAAGAACTAAAGCTAGTGAAGAGCAGTATCGAAACAAAGGTTCATTGCTTTTGTTTAGTTCGTAGTTATTGTTTTTCTAAACCTTCAGCATAGATGACATTAACATATATGAAATATTTTCAATTCAGTGCACTTCAAAACACTTTTGACATTAACTACCGGATTATTCATTTTTAGAAAAACTTCTGAATAACTTCGGATTAGATTACGGACCTTGACAAAATATAATCCCAGCGAAAAATGACATTTTGCATTTACATCGTACAAATCCAACGGATAATTATTTTCAATAATGATGGATATAATTATTATTTTTATCATTATTAACAATGTTATCATCATTGTTATTGTCAGATTATTGGTGTTTAGTTTGAGCAAGTGGCAAGCATTGCGGAAGTGACTAGGTTTCTAAATCAAGGAACACAACGTAGGAAAACGGCCCGCACACCTTCTAATGCGACTTCAAGTCAATCGCATTCAACTTTCACACTGTACAAGACTCAATGATCAGAGTAAGTTTTCCAAACTATAATCATAACTAGTTGCTAATCAGATGAAGCTGATGTCAGTGCAGTGGAGTAAAATTTACAATCTACTTGGGATACAAAGTCTATGATAAAATGCTTCTTTTTGTATATTTTGTATTCATTTGACAAAATAAGTCAAAATTGATTACTGTTAATAAGAAATTTTTCTTTATAAGCTATTGTTGAGCTTGTTATAGCCTTTGCATTAGTTCCCAACACTGGGAACAAAGTTCAATTTCGTTGACTCTAGAAGGATATGAAAAGTCACAGGACAACCCAATGCCGACTGCAATGATAACTACAAAACAAAAGATAGAGTGAACAGATAGATATGGGTCGAAAAAGAGAAATCCTCACAGCAACAGCTTGCAGTTTACTTTTTATCTGA
>JAQIXG010003451.1:0-14867 GCA_034700105.1 Oconnorella tubifera | reverse complement strand
CTCGCCGTTTTGGCGTACAAAGTGAGATCCCCGAATACCTCTCGCAAATATTAGTTTCAGTACAAGAAGATAATCAATACGTTTGATTGCCAAAATGTACTAACAAGTCCCCAACTTTAGTTACGACAATAGAAACTGAAGCTTGAAGAAAAGAAATTATGCATAAGTTAAATATTATGCTCATCAAGTATTATAATAACTACAGATTTAAACTTGAAACATTTAACATAAATAAAATCCTGAAATAAGAATTACTTATTCATTTTTGTTACTGTACGCGTTATCCAATTTTTAGCAGCTTCATTTTAACGATGACAATACAGAAACTATCGTTAAGCTAATCTCAAACGCTAGTTTTAATAACATAAAATAATTGTCAAGTTTGATTTAGTTATCGTTAGCCTTTAAAAACTTTTTCCTATAAAGTTTCCGCCCATCCATCCAACAATTTTTTTAACAATAAACACGCTCAGTGGGTAATTTATTACCAAGACTAATTCCCTGTGGCTGTAACATATCAACTATAAAGACTACCACACTTACTTAAAAAACCGATAAAATGCCCCTCAGTCATTTCTCTTCAACACGTCCTGTGTTATTATACCAGGGCAATGAATAAATTCACTACAAAACGCGATCAAAGTGCACATTTTGTTGAAAATTTTGTAATTCAATCCTCGCAAAGAGCCGCTTAGTTCTGCAGGTTAATGCGCATCATAAACGCCTCATCGTGAAATCGTTAACTCTCAATGTTGTAGTATTTTGTTTTGCTAAAGGCTATCTGAACTGAGAGTGCTCCTGCAATGTGAACGAGGATTTACTTAGACTCAGTCAAGTTCAAACTGCCTTCAATTAACCAATAGCAGGGTTCTTTTAATCAGCAGAACTGTCTTCTGTTGTAACCTTTGGTCGTTCTTCCTCTGCGATAACGCCTGATATGCATTTGTCAGCGCCTAGCTGGTTCACTAACTTAAGACTCTGGCTATTAGCTTGTTGTTTGACATCTCAGCGACCTTATCTGCAGCTGTCGACGATCTGTTGGGCGACTTAATGTTTTTTCTTCAGCAGCTGTTGACTTCTTTTATAGAAGAGAGAAGTGAGGAGTTTAGAACCCATATTTGTAATTGTAACACAGTGGTATAGTATTATAATGAATAATGTTATTTCGTAAACTAATATTTGAAGATTCTGTAATTTTAAAGTATCCTGATGATTAAAAAACAAAAATATCACCAAATAACCAAGTTATTTTTAAAATTAATTATCAATCAAAATCTATTTTTGTCCAGATTCATGAAAAAACAATATATTCAGATTTTATATATGTATGAAATTTATACTCTTTTTGATTATTATATATTTAAACTTATCTTGAATTAAACATTTTGCAATTTTGCACATAAAACATCTCCAAGATTCTAGTTGATTGGGGTGAGGTAGGAAACCAGGTAAAAAAAGCCACGGTAAAAAAAGCCAGGTAAAAAAAGCCAAAAGAGTGGAAAAAAGCCATAAAAATGAGACAATAATAAAGCTTGATTATATTTTTATATTTGAGACAATAATATTTTATCTATTATTAAAATGAGACAATTTAGTAAGGAAATTTAAAGCTATTAAAAATAAATGTTTAAAAATTTACAGAGATTTAATATTAAACAGTTCTTAATTAAATCTCAAAGCCATAGTCAAATTTTTGCTAAATATTGTAGTGTAATTAAATTCTCGGTTGTCCAAAACGAATCCAGGTGAAAAAAAGCAAGTGAAGCATGGTAGTCAATAGTCTTGGTTACCTAAATACAGCACCATCTCCTTAGTTTAATTCTAATTAAACATCATTTAAATTATTTTATAAGCTAAATAAAATGTTGAAGCAAAGTAAAATTCATCCGAAATGAAATGGAATTACTTTAATATGAAATAACTAAATCATAGAAACATATCTTCTTAATTAACAGCGCATCAAATATAGAATTAGAAACAAAGAATTATCATAATAATTTGCACAGTAACTTGAAAAAGAGTCAAAGCTCTTTAACGTAGAGTATTACCATATAAGTACGTACTTTTATTTTAGTTTTTAATTCTATTCATTAATAATCTTCTAAAGCGGAAATTGCAAGTTGTAAAATTGCATATATTACTTTATTTGTATCTCCGTTAAATTAACATAGATCAGAATAATTCCGTTTGATATACAATTTTCTGTATGCTGGTGATTCGCAACAACCTAATTACTCACGCAGATTAATTTTCATTTTATCAATTCAACAACATACCGTCATCGTTTTAATTATAACCAAGAACCACTCTAAGTATTACTCTGATCTTATACATCTAATCTTTCCCTTTATGTGACTTACTCAGACTTGAACGTCAACGAGATTACAGAACCATATTCGGCGGAAGCTGGCAAATTAAGCCAGAGCTGGGGTTCGCAAAGGTCAGACGGGGTCATACTAAAGACGGGTTAAAACAGATGCGACTAGGTTGTGTGTATATATCACGACAGATATACAAAAGTAAAGAAATCTCTAATGAATACCACCCGTAAGGATGTCAGAGTGACATTGGAGAAATATAACGTTGAAAGCCATATCGTATAGCGTTTCCTTATTTATGATTGGGTTCCAGAATTTCAATTACCTACTTGGTTATGATAATAATATTTATTTCAAAGTGAAATTTTAGAGTTTATCATCAACAGTAAAGTTCGATTTGAAAATTGTAATTAAGTAAATATTTTAAAGAGTTATTTAATATGGTATTATTGCAGATTTAGGCTTATACATCATATAAATCTTAACATTATCGAGGATTGATGATTTTTAACAGGAATTTTCAATTTTAGGAAGTTGTAATATTTATTACAGATGTTTGAAAATCTAGATCAGAAACTTGTTAAACTATAAATGTCTTGAATACGAAAATCTTCAAAGAGAGTCTTTATTTATAAAATAATATTTGGTGTATTTTTTTGAAGTTTTTTTTCGAAAAAGGCTTGCTAGTAAAAACGATGCCAGAAATGCAAGTATGCCATTAAGGTTCCAGGTTCGATTCCAGATGTCATTTCGTTCTGAATAGATCATGAAAAAATACTCTGGCAAACTTCCTGCGTAAAACAGTTTCTTGTGAACAATTTATGAGGTCATCAATGACGTTGATGGATATATGATTGTTAATTTATGTAAGCAAAATATCTGCTCAATGTTGGCGATGATTAATAGTTGAATTTGACAAATTTATCAGGGATCAACTCATATTGTTTATAAGCTAACTTTCGTTGTTATGTCGTCTGATTGTGAGATAAAATCGAGATCTGCGACAGTTCATAATTAATTTAGTAAAGACTCTTATCAGAAACTTACTTTTAAATTTAAACTCAAATTAGAATTTACCCAAATATAATCATTGCCAGTATTATAGTTCGACTTCTAAGCTTATCAATTTATAAACTTCTAAGTTTATAAGTTTAAATTTATTTTAACAGAATAATTTAAAAACGAATAAAAACTTTAAAGTCTGATCATAATTTAATTCAATTGATAATTAACTGCAGATGAACAGTTTTAATTTAGTATATTCTGCTGTGAAACATATCATGCTGTGTACTGCATGCTGTAGACTCATTTCTCAAATGACACAAATAGGTCTAGTTTTGCATACTTAGGCCTACTGCGATCTGAAATAACTTTCAATAAAATATAATGATTAAACTGAAGATTGTTATAGTATTTAAAGAAAAGTACAATGAAATATAATAGAGAATGTATCGAAAGCTAATTTTTAAATTAATACAGATCTGTCTAGAGCATTCGACCTCTGTCATTAGAGGTCGACAATTTGTTGACAAAACATTAATTAATGACTGCTACAGAAACAGTTATGTTCTGTTTAACTTCAGCATGTCATGTCATGCTCTTAAAACATTTATATCTTATCACTAAGTATTCTTTTAATATAAACGACAAGCATTTTTAAAAACAAATCAATCTTTCTTGACATAGTTGCTGCTATTCACTGCGCTCTTTTCTTAAATAAAAGTGTATTTCAACTATTTAATATATTTTCATTAAAAAATCATTGTTGCTATAGTGTGTATTTTTGGGTTAAGTAATAAGTATTTGGCCACAATCGTGGTAGCCTACTATACTCTATTCAATATAACAGCAATATTCAAAAATTTCAAACAACTATGAAAAAAATGAAATTTGATATGTTTAGAATGAATCCAGGGTGATGCATGGGCCAACTGGTGCCAGCCTTCTTATGAGTGACAGGATATGAATGAACATCTTGACCTTTTCGATGTAAGCGTATAAATTAACTGATCAAACGACACAAAGGTAACTGATCACAGAACTAGTGATGAGTGAAATGTTAAACAAATTCATTAATTGACAGTAATACAGTTACAAAGTCTTTTATCTTTGTTTAAATTTCGTTGTAGGTTATACAGAAAGGCAGCATTGTGGTAGACAAAGATAAATTGTTTATCAATGCAATTTAAAGTTCATATTTTCATCGTACTGATTTAATTCGATAGTTAAAAGAAATATGTCAAATTGATTTAAATGAAAAAGCTTGCAAGAAAAACTATTTTATTATTTTGTATAATACTGTATACATATTTATGTGTTATTAGTGTTTTAAGTGTTGCGTTGAATTTTTAGGTTAAATTTAATTTAACGAATTTAAAGATGAAGGAGAATTTGAGATCAAAAAGAGACTGTATCGATTAGCATAAATTTTATTATCTTAAAGTTTACTATTTTTAACAATGTATATTTATCTGTATGCACTGTTTAACTTCAAGTCCCCAAAAGTCAGAAGTTAACTAAATATCTATTTGCTTCATAGGAAGTAGAAATTACACTATTAAATTACATTTAAGCTCATTTGGACATAATTTGTGACAAAGACACTATGGTTATATCATTTACAAGTAATGAAAATAAACAGAACTTAGAAAGAAAGGTCACACGATATTATCATGTTTTATAGTTATATTATAAAATAAGATATTTACTGTGCTGCACCAGTTGAAAGAAATCTGTCAACGTTGATTCTGAGTCAATAAGTTTTAACTTACAACATCAACAAGTAAATAACTCTAACTTAACTTAATAGTAATGCGACCTTTTTAATATGATTGATGTTGACGCGCATTGTAGAAATTAATAATATTGCTGTATACTGTGTCAAATTATTTTATTATATTACGCATACCACATTCGTAGAAATAACATAACCCTAAAGGCTAATCTTTTTAAGGCTTAATTAATATTGTCAAAGGCTAAACTCTTTCTGTCTATTTATTCATAATTTATTTGAGTAATAATTTCTTAATAAAGACTTTTCTACTTTATTAACAGTATTCTATAAAACAAGATCTAGGGAGTTGTATCATGCAGATTCATATTGTTATGTATTTGAAGTTGTACATTTTTATTCTGGAGTATGGAACAATAATGTTTCTCTATCAAAGATGTTAAATATTAAATTTGTATATTATTTGGCTTAGTGTTTGAGCATAATAACAATGAAGTTCGAGAGTCTTGAAAGATTTTGATAAATTTGTTCAAAAGACACAAATGGAACTTCTGTTGAAAGTTGATTTCTGCTCGTGTTTAAGATTATCGTATTGCATAATTTAAAACTTCTACAGTATAGCTACTTTTATATTTAATATTAGTAAAATAAGCAAAGTTCATCGTACATAATATTTGATTGAATAGCTTCTATTAAGCGTATTTTATGCAGACTTGATTAAGTCTAATAACTTCGTAGTAAGCATAATGTGCCTGGTATCCGATTCCGGCTATTTTTTATGTCCTAATTGATTGCAGCTGTTGACTGTTTTAACCGTAAAAGCGAGCTGGCGAATAAAATGAATGAGTGGATGCTTTCATTATAGTTTCACTGTGCAGCTTCAAATTTTTTAATATATCGAAGTCGCATTTAGTTTAATCGAGCTCGTCAAGATTGAAATATTCAAGTACTAGAGCTCCATTCATTTAAATTGATTATAAGTTTTATCTTAAACCCTTTAAATTGATTGTAATCAATAATTTATCTGAAGTCACAGCAATTCTGTTATATTTCGTAATGAAATTATATTTTTATAATTTGTGACTAATAACCCGGTTAGTTTTTTTTCTATAGAAGCTACAGACCCTCACTGCTTCAAAGAGAGATACAGAATTTCTAAACTTCTGAAATTAGTTTCGTTTATTAGTTTGTTAGTTAAAGAAAACTGTCAGTAGCTGTAATAATTACAATACTGATGAAGTTATTGAATTAGATAATAAGCGTTGCTTGAAATGCACTAATGAACTCATTTATTAATCAACTCCGGTTACGAAGTTAATTTAAGATGCGCTCTACTGAGAAACAACTAATGGGAGCACATCTTTTAAATGCCATCTGTACAAGTCATTGCGTTTAAAAATGGAATACAAAGTCCTTACCCGCCAAGCTAAGACGACCGGTCACAAAGTTCACGATGTTTTTAGTTGAAAATGATAACATTGTATATAAATTATTTGAGCATGAGTGTCATTCAATGACTTTGTTACAAACATGAAGCAGAATAATATTTAGGAAAGGAATGTTATCTTTATCTTATCTTTTAATTTGTATTTACATATTTATCTATAGTTGACATATATTTATTTTACAGATATTCTCTATTAAACATTTTCAAAAAAGTCTATTTACTGCTCATTGATTCCGTTTAGTTTTTTTGTAATTATTTTTCATTAAAATTTGTTTTCCGAGATAATTTTACATTGCAGCCATTTGAGCTCAATATCATAATTATGAGAATCATAATTAATGCAATAATTGAAAACATGCTTCTATTTTACTAAATCACCAATCGTAGAAAATCAGATTTATCTTTAGACACAGAAATTAAGATCTTGTATAATCAACATATAATTCTAGCTGTCTGCTAAATTATTTTTTGTTGCTGATCTTCTATTTTTTATATTTCCGAGCATCATATTTTCCGTCTACTGGTCTCTTCCCTCTATTTTCAGCACCCCGGCATATTCAATAACATTTCTACTTTGTTTACACCAAGGTCTCATCTTAACGGCTCTGTAAGTGGATACGAATCCAAACACACAGCCTTAATGCGGATTCATTAAGACGAACGCTATGCAATTAATAATTAACGTCCGAATGAGATTTTCCTCTCGAAAGAGAAGAAATCCCGAGAAGCCTCCGCCCCCATCCCTCGCCCTGACATCTAATAGATGCCAGATGTCATGGAAGAGAGCTCTTACATAAAGTGGCGAAGTTTTCGAGGGGAAAACAAACATGCACTTCAGTTTATTGCCTAGCGTCAGATGCATCAAAATCGTACATAAGACAGACATCATCCAAGAAGAAATTTGATTAGATATTATATTCGACGATGATGACCTCTGTCTATTTTCTATGTGTAATCAACACATAGAAAATTTTTCTTATTTTACAGCATATTTCAGATCAAATTTTACACAACATCGGCTGTTTAAATATGTATTAATTTTTGAGATTTCTTAATGTTCCGGTAATCAACTGATTTTATGATTGACATAGTCTTCATATTTCAGTTATAAAGGTCCAGGGATATAATATATAATATTTATTGGAATTTTGATTATCTTTTCATTGCATAAGAATCAATGATTTAACGTTGGAGATCTATCTTGTTTTGATTAAAATATAAAGAAAGCACAAACGCGATATTCATTTAAAACCAAAACATCAAATAGAATTAAAATTTATCTTAATTAGGAAATATATGATAAAACTTTTTGTAACTTTCTAAGCAAAATATAGCGTGTTAATGTAAATAACACGCTATATTTTTATTTTTGCAATGAATTACATGCATAATTTAGGTAAGTTTTTTTATAACATAATGCATTCAGATACCGCATTTTCAAAGTATAAATTATATACAAATTTCACAGTATAATATTATAGTAATACACAAATATTCACAAAATAGTTTTCTTGATCCTTATTTAGCCTTATTTCAAGATAATCAATTTCTGCAATCAGATTCAAATTTAATTAATATTATTTTATTTAATATCGTGTGTCAGCCATTCCTGATTCATATTTAATTATAGGTCATTAGTTAATTAATGGTAAACAATTTATATTGGGTTAGGGACATAATGGCTTCATTAATTTAAATTAGTTTTAATTTTCAGCGTCGATATCCAACTGTGATTCAACTGCAACTCTGCTACCAGTCAACTCGCCTACTGAGAGAATTACTAAATTATTGGAATTATTGGTTATTATCTGTGTGATAGTCTTATCTTGTAGATCAGAGTAAAAAATACGTTAAGGAAAATAAATCAATGTTTAAGATTTGACTTTTAAGTCTACAAATTTAATTTTTCTTAAAAACTAAATTCAACTCAACAGATACTCGCTCACAATCACATTGAATTCCATTTCATATCAATAAGCCTACTCTATCTTTAATTTTGTGTTTAATTTCATATATTTTGATCTGAATGTTATTATTATATACGGAAAAACCAAGACTCAAAGTTAAAAGTAACCGCGGAAAAAATATTATGTAGTTTTCTATCTGCTCAGAGGAATAAAATCATTACCAAGTTTATCTTATTGAGATTGTTAGAGGTTATTAAAAACTACGACACAGGGTAATATTAATTCAAATTAGATAGAGTGTAATAATAATACCTATTATGCGTAACCTATCAAAAAGGCCTCAACAATTCGAAAAATGATTTCTTACCCCATGGCTTAAGGTTGGGGTTATGATATGGGTTAGGGTTAAGATTGGAGTTAGGGATAGAGCTATGGCTTGGGTTTTTAAGTAAACTGAGGGGCCCATTGCCGGGTTAATGTGCTTGGGGACGTTTTGTTGGGGTACAATTAATATGCCGAGTTCCTTGCGACATCAAGCGAATAAGATAGAAAATGTAATATGAAAGAGTACGCTCACTAGAATGAGAATACAGAAATACTCGCTAGCTGGCTAAAAAACTATTTCAATCTACGCAACTTTCTCTACGCAAAATTACAATCTCTGGATATAACTTATAACATACAATAAATATTGATATCATCATTAAAGCCATATCTTAAAGATATTTAGACATTCAACATTATAAGAATATACTTAATTCTTTAAATATCTTATAAAAAGTAGCTTTAATCTTTCAATATTTAGGATAAGTTACTTTCAACTATTTTTTTAACGTTTGCTTTTAATATAGAGCCATCTGCCGAGTTGAATATACAAGTAATTAATAATTATTCATTGATCCTAGATAGATGAAATTTATCATCTAGGACCTGCCCCCTCCCTCCCCCAGGATCCTGGTAGTTCTCACAAAAACTGCTTTGTCTTATATTTTAATTAAGACGGTCTGTATCGATGCTTTGTTTTCTATCAAGCAAGAATTCTTTATCCCATAGTAAATGGATATACGCGAAGCACTCTCACCTCTGTCATAATAGCTCATAAGCTTATGTCAAATGCTTTATAGCTATATCAAATTAGATTAGTGTTAGAATTAGCAATAGTACTAGAGTTGAAATTAAGTCTTGAAACGTATTATTAACAAATTAATTGAGTAAAAACCTCGCATCAAATGCTCGAAGTTACATACTCAGATAATAGCCTATGATGTATTTAAGCTAACATGGCATATGAAAAATATAAAATACGTCCATTGCAGATAATATTACTGCAGGAACTAAACGAATTACTGCAAAAAATTACTGCAGAAACATTTTGAAGTTGGAAATTATTTTATGCATGAAACGACAGTTCAAATTGTAGCAAACTTTAAAGTAGGCCTATGCAATGCTTTGGCCTAATAATGGTATTGACCTACAACAAAATAGGCCTAGTATACTTATATATTAATTTGTTTTAGAAAACTCACGTATTTTTTTACTAAGATCGTATCGAAGTGTATACTTTTAAGCTCATAAATGGAAGTATGAAAATTTACCATAGAATTTTTATTAATTGGTCTATTCAATACCTGTTTAACTTTTACAGCGATGTTAATGCTGAATTATAAACGAATAGATAAGTAACATTTAAATCTAAGCAGGCCTAACTAATGTAAATGATTTATTCCTAATGAAAACTGAATAATTTATAATTTATAATTACGTAACCAATTCTTCTTGTTTTAAAATCTTTTTACATGGTAATATCGCCATTGAAATGTACAATATTGAACTTGTCTATAGGCGTTGATTGCCAAGATTAGGGTCAATTGCAACTGACAAATTTTGTATAATCTAAATGTTCCTTCAATCTCGTGCTGCACGCTCGATGAGCTTGCTTCGACGTGTATCTGGCTCATATCAGAGTCGGCTCGTTAATCATCAGGTGAAAATCTAGCCGAACTTCGCCCGCAGCGGCCAAATGCTGCTCCAGCGGCGAGAATTACAGTAACCAGTTCTGATGAAATCGTATCATTCAAGAGTTGTATTTGATGGGCGAAGGGAGGGGGAGGGGAGATTATATTGTAGCTTGATGTAAAGTTTTATGTTGCGATCTGCATGAGCGTTGAGTGTGAAATTAAAAGAAAAATTTGCTGCGCATTCCGATTGTGATATCTGTGAATTTTTATATCAACGAAACGATTTGTATAAAAAAGATCGAGTAAAATTTAAACTTTAGGAAGACTGAAAAACTGCTTCATAAAATTAAGTTATAATAACTTTCTGATAATTACTAGTGTAGGTTTAAGTTAGATTTAAACTTTAAGTAGATCAAAGAAAAATTTAATGTTTTAAACTAAATGATAAACGGCGCTCGTTGCATCAAATTTTTCTATATTTGGAGATTTTTTAAAATTAGATTCAAATTAATAAATTTTAGCAGTGCTGTAAAATGAGCGAGTAATAAGTCCCTATTATAACTAACTGCCGAGAGGTACACAATTTCATTTACATAGTCGTTTAGTTTATTTAATTAACAATCACTCCAGTATTTTAGAATCAAACCTAGTGGGAAGCTAACATATCCTATGGCTCATATTTCCAACTTGCAATAAACAACGATTTGCAATTACAGCATCGACACTTAATTTATCCACTACAGAGAATTGGAAAGTGAAAAATTCTGTTCGTGAACATAAGAATGAATTTATGTTCACGAAACATTTTAGTTATGTCTTTTTGTTTACTGATTTTTATTAATTTCTTAAAAATAAATATTACTAGTCGATATATATATCTAGAAACATCTCATGATTATATGAAAAGTAACCAAGTAAAAAGCATATTTATTTATTGACAATTTTTACAAACAATAATGCATCGATTATGAAATTTAGAATTTTATTTCTTATTATTGAAACTTATACGATACAATACAATAGCAACGCACTGAAAAGCAAGACTTCATTTTTCAATGTCTTTGCAATTATAACTTAGCATGATACTGAGATAATAATGATCAGTTTATCAAGTTCATCATTAAGTTCAGTTTTTATACAGCTATAATAAAACTGACTTATCCGGCAGATGCTTCAAAAATTTCAAATAAGTTGTTCAAATGCTTGCATCAAAAGGCAAAGAGTCTAAAAATGACACGATCTCGTCAATATTTGCAGATCAAACATCGTCGAATGCTCGATTAAGATCTAGTGCACAAACCAACCATACCAAAACTAAATAAACTGTAAGTTTGTACAGGTGAATTTACATTACAACCTCTCGATAATTGGTAGGCAACTAGATTTGCGTATTTAGAGTAACGTTTGTAAAACTGTTGAGACAATTTAATAGTATTGATATTTGTTTACATTCAATGTACGGTAGTGTAGTATTTCTTACAAAAAATTGAGCTAAAAAAAATTTCCCTGAAGGAGTTAAAGCGATATTTTTCTGTACCAAAAATATCGTTAATTTTTATTGCAGTCTTTTGCGTAGGTAAAATGGTAGATATACAAATTTATAATAGTTTTCTATAGTAAATCGTTAAATTTCATCGGAAAATTATTTCATCTGTTGTCAAAGCGGATAGTCTGAAGAATGTACATAACGCGCAGTTCAATAGACGCAATTAGTTGAGATGTAATTCTACTTATATACAGTTTATTTAGAAATAATGACCCGAAGGCGAAAGACTAAGTTATCCAGAATAAACAGATTGACGAGATAAGAGAAGAAACGAAATGCACAAGTTGCTTTAAAATTAAACCCCAGTGGAATTAAGAATTGTTATGATTATTCTCCATTAACCCGTAATCGTGCGAACAAGATTACACGTGCAAGGTTACTAAGATGCAATAAAGTCTTTTAAAACGTCTTTTAAATACAAATATATTCAAATAAGATAAGTTACGCTTCAATTAAATTGAGCTATTGCCATATTAGCACAATTTATTTAATATATAGAGTGCTTATTATTGTAAGTCATTGAAGACATTGTATTCCAAATAAAATTTACTAACAACTTTTATCTTGGTAGTAATAAGTCATATCAAATAAAAAATTAAATCAATTTCAGTCGATATATAAATGTTTTTTCATGTATTGAAAATACATTTCTGTATTAGTTTCTTTACTCGAGTCGACTCGGGGAATATTTACGATCATTCTACGCTGCGCTGCTCAACATTTTCCTATTGGCAAGACTCGCTATCTCGCTGCAAAGAAGAAGCTTTCGAGATTGGCCTGTATCGATATAATTTTCACTCGATTCATGTCTATATTACTGCGGGTGTTTCATGGATAAGCTCGATGGAAACGAATATCGGATAAATAAACCAACGGATGCTGATCCAAGAAGATAATTAAATGCTATCCGATAGCGAGAAAGACTATATTTAGAAAAGTTCTCGTTTTATGATTTATTGAAAACAATATTTGAGCCGACTGCGGTTATGAGCCTGTGGTTAGGGTTAAGCTGGTTGTTTTAATAGAAATCAATAAATACTGTTTATGGATTGTTGTTCGTATTTGTTTTAGTATATGTACTTAGTAAAAGAATAGAAAAATATAATTCAATTTCTATGACAGTGTTTAGGAATGAAATAACAGCTATAAACAGAAACGTTTAAAGTTGAAATTAATCGATTAGATTAAAATATAAGTTCTAACTTTAGGTTAACGTAAATATTTTATTAGTCTGCCTAACTTAAAGTTGACAAACGGCGCATTTTTTTGTAAATATGCTAAATGCGATCATTTTGCTCACAAGTTCAGGTCGTTTAGATATATGGTTACATCATTGCATTGGATATCATTTGCAGTGTGATTCCCGGATTACTTTTCATTGATAAAACTCTACTCTTTAACTATTGACTTCAATTGGATTAGTGCATTATAAAATATCCGTTGAAATATTACTATCATGGAATAATTCAACATTAATTTCAAAAGATGAACGGCTTGAAATTGAAAGTAGAAATAAGGAAACATGCAAGACTAGCATTATATTTTACATTTCATTACTATACGAATCGATAGGATTAATGATTGTATCTAAAATCCTCTGAAAAGAATTTACAGTTATGCAGATACTAAAAACTAGGCAGTGCGGATATATTTTACATTACTTAATCGTCACAGGTAAGTTTATTTTTTTGTGTCTTTTTCAGCTTCTGTTGTTTTAAATATATAGGCTACTTATTCGAATGGTATGTGGCACTTCTAACTCACCGCACGTTGCCAGAACTTCGATAATTCCGAGGTGCGGATTAAACATACTGAACTATTCGTCTATTTCTACAGCAATTGCTTATATTGTGTTGCAGAAAAAATGTAAAGTTTGTGCTAATGCAATGTCGCTTAATTTTTTTGTATAAAAATTTAAAAAAACTTAGGTTACTGTAAGTTTTAAAATTCTAATATAAAGAAAATAAGTTGCCTGGAACATAGTTGACAATAATGATTTTACAGAGACTGACAAGGAACCTGACAAGAACAAATCACTAATAATATAGGAATTTAGTAGGCATATTTATTCAATCAATTATTAATTATGATATTAAAAAAGCAAAATTGTATAATTTTATACTTCAGATAATATTTCATTATCTTAATCAACGTATACTTTACACAGAGACATTAATCTTTTAAAGTGTGACGTGTGTATGCATCTCTTTATTGAGTTATACCTGATCCATTTGGATATTAAAATTTAAACATAGAAATCTCACGACATTTTGTCATTTTATTTTCAGTAATTGTCATCATTTCATAACTTAGTCATTGTATTCATTTGATATTTTGCGCACTGTTGAATTACTAAGATCATAGTTATTTCGAGTGTAGGACATTTCCCCTCCCCGGACATTTCGCCCCCCCGGACATTTACCCCCCCCCCCCCGGACATTTCCCCCCCCCTTTCTTATATATTTTTTTATAAATTATTTAGAAAATAATGCAGGCAAACCAATTGAGTAATTTAGTAATTAGTAATTTAGATAGTAGTTTCAGTTTTCTTATTAGCTTCAATTAAGGTTTAGTGCTTTAATTGCATATTTTCCAGTATAAAATACTATTATATTATTTAAAAAATACAATAACTTTTTACAATTCTATAATTTTAATTAAAAAATAGTTTTCAATTAAAAATTAATAATACATTTTTAAATTTAAAATTAATTTTTAATTAAAATAATTTTTTAATTAAAACTTATAGAGTAATGAATACAATCAAAAACAATATTATCTCTTTTAATAAAATCTAATTAGCTATAACATAAAACAACCAATAGAAAAATCATAATTTTTAAAAAATTATTTTTTTAAGTTAAAAAAAAGACAAATTTTCAACTGAAAAGTGTGAAAGAAATAATTTATATAAGTGTTTATTCAGAACTTTGAAGAAAATGTTGAAGAAACTATAATTT
>JAQIXG010003450.1:0-14868 GCA_034700105.1 Oconnorella tubifera | reverse complement strand
TTTAACTTTTAAATGTGTAAATATTTGAACGTGCTTGTGCAAACTATTAACTCTCTGTGTACTGTAAATTAATAGTAAATACTATCTTTATATTTCTTCTACTATGCATTTATTCTATATTTATTTTATGATGTAAATAGTAATAATTTACAAAATTCTGATAATTTAAATGCTACAGGTGAACTCAATCTTATATTTCTAAATGTTTCAGATCATTACATGTACTTCCGTTTTTAATGTAAAATTATTGACTCTAAAATCTAACAGGTGACCGAGTCAGTCCATTAGTTAATGCATTTAAACGCATCATAACATTGCATGCAATATACAGGTTAATAGAAGCTATAGATTTCCAGTACTCTATTTCTAATAGCGCAGTGCATTAAAATGTTATAAAACGCGATTCATGCACATCAATAAATGCATTGATTGCGTAAAAGTAATGAGTCGGCTGCGATGTATGATAAAAACAAAATGAAATGTATCCAGTTACACAGCCGCTGTGCATTTGTATATATGGCTACTGCAGATGTATATAAATAAATAAATATATATCATATAGGTCGTGAATAATTAAATTAAATTAAATTATTCGTTACATATAGCTCTCATTTTTAATATCAAATGCCATAACAATTATACTTTTAACAATACAATTAAACTCATTTTTAAAGCAATTCTGTTCATCAAATTCAACAACATTGACAACAAATTCAGTAAAGAATGATTATAGCAGTCGCAATTTATACATCAATCTTTTTATGTTATTTCAGAACAGTGACATTTTAAATTCAAAAGTTAGAGAATTTCAAAAATTGCCGAAATGTGAAGTTATATTTTTCTAATCAAAAGAGTAGGAAGAAAGCGAGCGGCGCTCTACTTGAAGCACAGACATCAAAACTAACAAATTTATTGCAGCGATGTCGATATCTGAGAAAGATATGCCGACTGGGCATGTTTTCGTTATCTTCTATGCATCACTCTATTCACATACTGTGGCGATTTATAACATTTCACGACCAGGTCATCTCGCAGTCTTTATTAAAAAACTATAAGTGAGTATAATTGAAATAATAATCTATAACATGTATATAATATATAATATATAATATGTACAGCATAATAAAAATAAAATATCTTAGCAATTTGTGGCTCTTTTGATTATGGTCATGCCGATTCTTGTTGAGATTCAAATTTTAGCAATAATATAATTTTAATTTTTAATTTTTAAAATTTGATTCAATATACGTTTGATTCAAGTATACGAATCTGATCGTGGAGGGGAATGTTGAATTTAATTTAAATTTAAAAGTTTGTATTAAAAATTCATTCAAAGTTAACTAATCCTGTTTCAATGAGGTTATGGTAACCTCACTGGTATATCTTTTAGATAAAGGGCGCCACTGGGCGTCAATTAAGCGAATAACCATCTGACTCAATCGTTCTTCAGACATAAACAAATTCAGAACTGGTTGAAACACTTCAAGTGATCGGTAGAATAGAGCCAGCTGGTCAAGAAAGCAATAACAGTATACCGTGAGATTGGACAGACTCAAGCTGGCTACACTGAATCTACTGAGCATTGGTCTAAAAAGTTATCTTCCAAAGAGAAGATAAACTTTTCCAGGTGAAATTTTTTTCATTACGTTAAATCAGTTTCCAAGTATTATATGTTATTGTAATATTTATCACATTTTGATGCCTAACTAATGAATGATACAACTAAAATCAATGATAAAGTCTTTGTTGAAATTCATCAAATACATTTTCAAATTTTTATCTTCATATCAGAAATGTTTCTATATCCTTTTATAAATTCATTGGCATAATTTCAAATAATAACTTAAACAGTAAATTATCTCACATCTAACAAATGTACATGCTTAGTCTATTTAATCTATATTTCTGCTCATAATATAATGCTTATTATGCCAATTAACAAATAACAAATGTAATATTTATATTTGTAACACATTACTGCAACATCCGCCTACTTGATCAATGAAATTATAATAATGCTGCTATATATTTAGATAATAAATATCCATTAGTTCATAGTCTCAGCATATAAAGTATTGAAGCATTGTGATTTTTTTATATTAATTTTGTAGTGAAAATTGCAACAAATGTCAAAATAGAAACCCTTTCACTCAAAGATTAATGCGTGTTAAACGACATTTTTGTATTTTTTAGGTTTTATAAGCGAGATCTCGATGAAATACTTTACTAAACGTTTTAGATCAATACAGTAATACTTTTAAGCATCAAGCTTTTGTTACGAACGTCTCGTACATAATACCAACTGTCCGCGAGGCTTGACGCATCTTTTCAACGCAAGAAAAGTTTGCGTTTGTCAGCGGACTTGCGTTAGTATACCGAGAAAGTCTTGTGTCAATTATAATTATTAGAAGAAATCCAGACCACACGCAAACTAACAAGTCTCATCGTGAGGTTAGGTTTAAAATTAGGGGATGAATGAGAACTGTTCATATTCTCGCCTCGTGTTTTTCTAGATTCTTTCATCACTAAAAGTTACCGAGGGATTTCTTGCTGAGAGCGTTGTCTACGAGCGTGCGCTTCTCAACGTTCAATAACAGATGCCTCGATGATAATCATGCTCCGTCAAAGGAAACATTCGCGATAGACTTACATCAGAAAAAACTTTACCGAACCGACTGCTGCGGGCGAAATGATAATAGAATAAGAAGAAAAAATGTTGCTTCTGAAGGCAGAGCTCCGCGGGGCGTCAAGAGAGAGAACGACGGCGGCGATAAATGAGTCGTAAGTGCTGTTATGAAGGAACGGTTCAAGAAAATATGTAGAAAATACAATTAATCACTTTGTTTTTATTATAGGAACAGTGATGGATTGCAATATACTCGCTGAAAACAGTTACATTGACTTACGTAAAAACGTGTGTATCTTTAGAATAACTGTTTTTTTAACTGGTAAACAAGTTGAAATAATAGCTATGTACTGTTAGATTGCAGTCTATATCAAAGATATATTTTTAAAAATACATTTATCTGAACAATATTTAGAAGCTGTCTGTCATATATTCAATAAGAGAGTACAATAAAAAATGGATAGGCCGACTAGCAGGCTTCTATTTTAATAATACAATATTTCAATATGATTCATAAAGACTGACAAGAACTTTAAAATTAAATAATACAAGTGAAGGTAATACATATGAGATTATTATATTTGCTGCTATAATAAAAAATGCCATTTCAATATAAAATTTCACTTTTGAAACTGATATTAAGAATCCGGATATTTAAAATTAAGTAATACACCAAACAATTAATTAACAACTAAACAAAGAAGAAAAACTATAGATACACATGCCAATGATGCTATCATTATTTTTAAACGAGTAGGGGCCTCAGTCTATCAGTACTTTAATATAATACGTTATTTGACAACAGCATTATATATAAATCGAATTCATAAACTTTCTTTCTAGCAGAATTTTTATCAACCAATTAAATCTATTAATATATAGATATATATATGATGAACGCATCAGTCACATTTAACTTAACAATATATCAGCATCAACTCAGCAATAGTCTCAGTCCAAATAGTCGAGCAATACAAATCGCAACAAAAACCAGGATAATTAAACCATCTCGGCGAATAATAATTAGAACCCGGCGTCAAATTCCGCTATTACTGCTCATTCCCAGTCGAGCTAATTATCTCGCTAGTCGATCATCGATGTCGCGTCAATTCTTTCCTCGATCGCATCCACCTAGATCCTTCTATGAATAAGGATAGACCAGCATTTCGAAAGAGTTTATGATGCAGTGGTAAAGAGCAGAAATGATACAGATTAAAACGATATATAAACGTTGAAAACTAAGAATATTCGAAATTGCAAATGTATTTATGAATTTACTAACAAAATATATGTAGATTAATTTGTAAAAAAAACTTGGAATTAATTAAGTTAAAGATAAATGTAGTCGTCATAAATTATATTTTAGGAAAACGATGCTAATTTTTGTAATTTTTACGAATAAATTTTATTAATATAAATTTTACTAATGTAAAAATTACAAATTTTGCAATTTTTACTAAAATAGTGATAATTATTGAAATTTAAAACCATTGTAATGATAACATTATGGAAGGGACACTATTTACTCCCATGAGTATCATTCAGACATTTTTGACTATAAAATAATCGTGATTACAATATTGAAGCTTATAATCTGATCTTGCTTTCGATCAGCCGTGCAATTTGCTATTTATGCAATCAAGTCATTCTGATAATTAACTTCAAGATGATTTATAGAAATATAGTGGCTAATAATAGAATATTGAGGTTAATTTTTAAAATATAGCGGCTAATTATAACGTTGCTTATAAATATAATGAATTATTTTATGGAAATAAGTTATTTTTGATATACGGAGTGAATAATACATCAGAAAAAAGATATTTCACATTTTAATCATGGAAGGTGTACCAATAATAAGTCACGATAAGTTTTTAGATCAATTGTCGCGAAATTGTCATGGACTAAAATAAAAAAGATATTCAATTTCGGTTCTTAACGAATTGAGATGAAAGTCATAAATTTTGCAGTTTATGATGAAATGAACTAATTTTAAATTTTTATTGCACGCCGAAGTTTTAAAAATAAAAGCGAAAATTCTTTCCACTTCCGGTGAAACAGGATATTGAGCGCCATGACAGTGTCTTCGTCTGTTTGCTTTGATCGCCTCCTGTCGGTCTCACAAGATATTTCTACTGTCTGATCTTTTATTGAACTTCTATGTTTAGATTATAGTAAGATCAAGTTTATAATCGCAAAAATCTATACTAGAAAAAGAATACTTTGTCACTATTTATTTTCAATTGGGTTTAGAATCGGATTCATTACAGTGTTAATTACTGATTTATTTAATTCATGTAAAATCTAAGTTAGAATTTTGTAAAATTACTTTAAAAAAACGTGCGAATGAAATTTATTACGTTTAATAAGTCATATTACACATTGAACATCTCACACTTGGATAAGTTTTTGAAAGTATAATAACATAACACACAAATTCATATACATTTAATTAATCACTGATACTATATTACTAACTACTAATAGTTATGATCACCAATGTGATGTGATACAAAATATTTCTTACAAAAGTATCAAACTTACATAAGAATTGAAATAATTTCATTTTGCAAACAATGCGTACAATATTCACCGATAAATACGTGATAATATTATTTGCTCCTATTATCAATCTCAAACCTAATTCTGTGAAGATATTCAATAAGACTGTCTATCTCCTCTCAATAAACGCTCTATATTGAATTACACGAGCTGCTAGCGAATTACATGTAGATATCAGATGATACAAAACTACTGCTGCTCGACTAACCATCGTGAAAACAATTAGAGCGCATTGCTCGAATCAGAAAATCTTCTCGACTCGAATCTCGACTGATTGATGAGAAAAGAATGCAAAAACTAAATTCTCAGTTCGTTTTAAAAATAAATATTAGAAAGTATTTGTGGGTAGAAATACGGTGACGGCGCTAACCAGTACAGTGTGCTATTATTATAGAAGACTTGCGATAAGTGACTGACAGAGATAAATGGCGCAGCTGCGGAGATGCTGCAGTATAAACAGTCTCACCTGTCATTCTCCGACTCTGTCTTTTTGTCTCTCTCAGTCCGTCTGCCTGTCTCTCATTTTGTGTCTTTCTACCTCTATAGCTTCTTCATTTACGGATAGGAGGGACACTGGAGATATACTGTAGAACCGCAAAAATGTTCTACTAGCATTCATGAAAAATTAAGATCACAAAAACAGCCTTGTTTTTTACTTTGCTTTCACGTAGATTTGCTAAGTCCATCTTATTCAACTTTTAATGCACATTTTGGTTTTTCACGAATTTTTTCAATCGAAAAAGAACCACGAAATCATATTTTCATAATTACTTCAAGTTTAACTTTTAATTTGATACAATGCAACTAATTATTTAAACATCTGTTTCTTGTTCTAGTTTTTTTCAATCTTTATTTTTATATCTTTCCTTCTTTTATTTCATTTCCTCTGTGTCTCTATCTCACTTCATTCTCTAATTTACAGTTATACGCTGTAAGCCGATTAGACTCGGTTCACGGGCAGAGAACAGCTGGATGGATTAAGAAACATTGTGCTGGGATAATCACGTATAGGATGGTCTTTTGAAAAAAGAAAGATAATTTTTCTCAACAAATGTGTTACAATTGGCGCAGCATAATCTTAAGTACACGTGCTGTAGCAAATACATGTTTGTCTTTTTGTAGCTCGCGTCGTATCATACTTTACGAAAAATAAAAGTTTCAAATGTATTGTATAGAATCCCTTCTAAATTATGGTACTCTGTCTTTTTCAAGAGTTGGTATAAAAAACATATTTTCAATTTATATTTTTGATATTCGCTCTATATTTATAGCATGCGTCTATGATGAGGCAAATTAATAAGAAATTCTTATTAAAGACGCAATATGGTTGGTAAAATAAACGCTCTTTATTTTATATTGGTCAATTGCACTTAAATCTTGCTTAAAGGGTGTATCAGAACATTATTTTGTTATATGATTAACCGAATGAAATTACTAAAATACTGTTTAAAAGTTATATTTCTGAAGACTGATTATTGAATTAGGCCTAATAACAAAAGAAATAATACCGTAATTTAAACGTCATTCAATTCACATAGATTCTACAAAAAAATACATTATAATTTGACAATAAATTCTAATTGGCTTAATTTAGAAAAAATGCTTTTGGCATTTTCATAAATTCTACAAATAAGACTAATAAGTTTTTTATTGTATTACCAATGCGTTGATACGACAATTCTTTAGAAACTCTATAGTTATAAGCGTCATCAAATCTTATTCAAATTTAAAATTGTTATGTTCACATTTGTTACTTAGTTATTACTTAAATAGCTTAGGGTTAAATTAATTAAGACCGTAAATATTACATGTAATATAATATAGTTTTGAAATGTCTGTTCTGTTAAATACTTATTCATAAGTGGCAATTTCTCATATTTTCACTACCTTTAGAATGCTATCTCGTCGAAAGACGAAGAGGGTAATTTAATCGTAATAATAAATTATACTACAAGTATCCCGGTTATAATTAAACTGGCACTTACAAAAAATAGCCGAAAAGTTGATAACATGTTATGAACACATTCGCCTAGAGCAGCCTTTAAATTCTACAGAAGATTACAAAGCAAAAGGATCAAGATCTAGCTCTCGATTACATTGATGTTAAATGGACCACCAGCATATTAAATTTATAATATTCTATAGACTTAACAGCGTAACAAACGAGCAAGCCGCACGAGAGAAATTTATATCCCGATCACAATGGAACATATAATATTCAATTAAATTATCCTCTTAAATGATTCAATTAATCATTTTAAAAAAGACGCGTTTTTTGAAGAGTAAATGGATACAGCGGTAGATAGTATCTTAAATCTACTGCGATGTCGTGAGACTAGTCACGAGGTCAGGATATTTCTCTGATGACTGACAAACTGCCCCTGAAGGGTTTTCAAAGAGGATATATGCTGTTAAGGATTTAATTGATATTATATTTCACTAGCAGTCGCCTTTCATAAATCACGATTGTACGGAACATTGTGTCACAACAAATTTAGGATCTTGAATCCTGGGAAAAAGTCGACATTAAGGATATTCGTATGCAAAGGTGAAAGCTTTTAACAGAACGCAATGATTTTTGGCGACTATTTATTATTAGTGAACTAGTAGTCTAGTAAACTATTATTTGTTATGAAGGCTTGCATTGTGGTTAATAATAATCATAATGTTTCACTCGCACACATGTGTACAGTAAATCACCAAGAACGTTAATGACAAGAAACGGATAAATGTAACAGTGAAGGAAAGATATTATACCAATCTGTGATATGATGAAATAAGAATTTATCCATAAATCTATTTATGCTGAAGGTAACAAACTTTTATGGAAGATTTTATGTCGTGTAAAGATTGCAAATATGATTTTAGAAAATAAACGAAAGTTAACTTTGTAAATATATTGTTTGTTGCAATATCGACCATAAAATAAATTGACAGTCCTGCAATGCCTAAAAATCATTTATTTCAGTTGATTTCATAATTGAAAGCAATGATATTTTTTTCAAATATTTAAAACAATGTTTTTATACTTTAGAAAAATAATTCGATAAAAATAAAATACTAACAAACAAATTTAAATAAAACTTTATTACCTTTATTTACTACAATTTGAATTGTCCCTAACAATGAAATAAAACATAACTATATTCTCATTTTAAACGTTTCAAAGTTTTACAAAAATTATGAGACATATTAGTGTTTAGGCCTTGAGTGACTCATCACTAGTTTATGCCGCTTATCATTATCACTTATATATCATTAGAAATAAAGAATGTTTTGATGTTGCATAAAATAACAATAGAATACTAAATATTACCAAATACTAATATTTAATATTTCGTAAGAAAATTTAAATCTATAAATCGTAATGGTCAATTAATGAGTAAAGAAGAACTAATGAAGAGTTAATAAGTTATAGAAACTCTTTCGGTACATAATTTTTAAAACCGTAACTAATTAATCCATTAAAACGAATCAAATGAGATATAATTCAAGAGAAAATTTTCAATTTATTTATGGTAATAATATGCAAATAGTTAATAAGATTTATAATTAGTTTACTATCAGAGAGATGTCGGATCTGTACTTATGCATCAATTACAACAAATTTAAAGTGATTTAAAATTGATAATAGAATCACATACAATTGAAACTGGATAAAATAGCATAGCACATAGGACATAATGTGACAGTATACTAACATAGCAGTACAAAGTATATTGTAGAGAGACAGGTCGAAATGAAGGGCTTTGAATGCAGTGAGTGATTTAGAGACATGGCACGTCCGACCAATGAATGTGACTCGTGATAAATGCATGCATCCCGCAAAGCCTTTGACGATCAGCTTTTTGTTGCCTACGAATTGCGAAGTCAGCACGTCGCAAAGGGTACAAGAGGGGACAGGTTGAAAGTTTTACATTTTCTGAAATTCAGTGAAATAAAATACAAGCTTATTGGAAACAAGCAGATGGGAATGACAGACCAGAGAATGAACGACGAATTCCTAGAGTTGTCATTCAGTTTATACAGCGAGGGCAACAAATATGTTTGTAGGCGCACAAGATTTCTATAATTCACTATTCAGTTAGTAAGCTTGCTTCAGTTAGTAGGCTGCAAGCTGTGAATTTAAAATCGCAGCTTTATTTACGGATTGTATATTTGTATTTACAGATTTTATTTTTTGTATATTTGGATATTTAGTTTATTCGTCTTATTTCACAGAAAACTATTTTCAGTGTACAGTCTTTACAGAAAAAAAAGATATTTAAGAGGGTTTATGGCAGAGAAAAAGCAGAATACTTATTTACTTATTTATATAAATATTATACATATATGCATGCGAAACTGCACACATTATATGTGTGCAGTATATAGTAAATAGCATACTGAATAAAAAAAACACTCTCAATAATGCACATACAACATACACAAAAACGTTCAAAATCTAGAACGTTAAAGTGTCGGAATTGAGAGAGCAAATTATTTGCTGACTACACTTATGATTGATCAATTCGATCAAATGAAGTAAGCATTCACAGAAATAATACAGTCGATCTTCGCATAGATTCACATTCGATGCATAGATGATCTCACAACAATAAATCTCAACGATAGGAATCTTTATGCGACATTTTCTTGTTTCTAAAACGAGCAGCGATTAAACTCTCAAGTCAACATCAAATCTGATTAAACGCGAAAATTGCACAACATTCCGTCTCTATCTTTTCTCAATTCTGATTATATTACACATCTTAAACGAATTGTTAGGCTTGAGGGCAATAGGTTCACTGTTGACCCAAGAAAATTTATAAACATTACGAAACACTAATTCAATTTTGTACTAAAACAAAGTGTTTGCAAGTAGGCAGTATTTTATAGTATTTGAAATGTAACTCAATTTATAAGTTTTAGATTCTCATTAATTTTGGCTCTATGCATTTCACAATATTATTTATTTTAGCAAACAAAAATATATCAACATTATTGGTAATGTTAACAAAGCTAGTAGCATATTCAAAATATCTGATAAAAAATACATAGACGCGTTAAAGCTAAATGCAAAACAGAATATGAAAAAAATATTGGTAAAAAAATACATGTGAGAAAAGTCAAAGGTCAAAAAATCCAACATACTGCAGAGACACTGACTCTAAATACACCGATTGAAATGATTGAAATCAAATACAAGCAGTAACTTATATGTTTACAGTTCAACGCAATGTAATCGAACAGACACAATTACATAAAACTATTATTTTGATTCAATCGACTACACACAGAATTTTAATTAGAAACCAAATATTAATAAATAAAAATTATTTCCTTGCAGCAAGAAACGTATAATTATTAAAATTTTGTTTTATTAAAACCGGTGCATATTATTCATTAATAACTCTAATCTGTAATTGATCTTAATTAATATACATTATTACAAGCTACAGCCTCTACAGTCTAGAGTCTAGACGGAAACAATGAAAGTATGCAAAATAACGACAAACGTTGGTAATAATAGTTTAATTGAATGTTTTGAAATATGGATATCATTATTATTGTGGATCCAGGATATCGGAGAAAACTATCAAACTGTCAAAACTGTCAAAAATATTATTTCACTGTGAGTATTAAATTTTTTTGATCAGGGACAGAAATTATAGTGTGAAGATCAAAAAAGTAAAACCAATGATGTCTGAAGTGAATATTCTCAAAAGCAACAAAATCGACCATTATTTTCTCATCTCTTGCAAGCAGAAACATTCCAAAAACATGTCATTTACTTACCTCAAGCTGTGATAGACAACGCACACGACAACGGGCGGAAATTATGACGTCGTTATTCTGATCCGACAACGTCACAGTTGTGCACAAAATCAGAAGCAGTACGATCCATAACAGAGTCTCTGAGAGAGGATGTCTCAAGGTCAAACCTCTAGAAGGCCCGCGCAGACGCGTGATCGTCTTTTGATGTGGAATCATTTTAATATCTTGTAGTCTATTCCGCCTTCTGCATCTCAATGCAATTTATTAAGAATCGGCACGCGTTGTAACGAGAGACGATTAATCAGAATTCAAAAATCGCATCGTCGCACAGTAATTAGCTTCATGAAAAGATATGTTCGATAAATTATATTAATTAATAAATCTGCAACATGTAAAATTTCACCGTGTTCTATTTATTATTACTGTCATCAAAAGCCTACACAATATATCTGACGAAAGAAAGTATAAAATTAAAGTCTTCACAAAGTTAATTTAGTTTAAAATACTTACTCAATTTAATCCATATTTTTTTAGATTAAAAATCTTACTTGAAAATATGAATATATTTAAAAATAAATCCATCCAAATATGGTACTCAATTTGATTTATTTTAGTGTGTAAAAGTCGCAAATTATACACTGAGAATTAGTCAAATCAGTGTTTGTATAATTAATTAATTCATTACTTTAATTTTCAGTTTAGTGACTTAATTTATTAATAATATAACAATAAATAATATAACAATTAATAATTCGCTAATAATGTAACAATTAATGATGTTAAGGAAATCTCATAAAGTAACACTCCGCTCTAGTAACTACTGTTTACATAAACGAAAATGCAACAATAACTACATTGGCCACACAACGGTAACGTGAATCGTTCACTATTACTGCGAGCCCTGGACTAACTTCAACGTTAAACATCACGCGCTGTGAAGTTAGCGAAAGAATCACGCAGAGTGCGGTACAGGAGCGCAAGGACTGTTCGTCGTGTAGCAAACAGCGCGCAGTAAAACTATCAATCGAAGTATTAACCGGTCCGTTGAACGCGTTCAAAGAAGGGACTCGGTGATTGGCTCGCGCTGTGCGCAGGTAAATGATAGATGACTGGACGTTGGTACTGTTTCTTGCATATGTTCAGTGTCGTTGTCGTGAGACTCGGTGATTAGACGGGCTTTAACTTTAAATCGATTTCAAGGTCCTGATCTCGGGACTCTTGGTTCTGTTTTTGTAAGTCAAGACCTTGGCGTGGGGAAGATGGTATTTAGATTTGGCCTTGTGAGACGGAAACTTGGTTGTTTATATGAATGAATTTAAAGAAGGATCGTAAAAGACGATTGTATCTCGATCTTTCATGGTTTTAGCATTATGGTAAATTATATCATTTCTATAATGTTAATATTATATAGTAAGTTTTATGCTTAGCATGTTAATAATATTGTATCATATTTCAGTGATAACTGCTTACTTTTTCTAATTCTTAACTCTTAGCTTTATTTTAATAATTGTTACATGCTCGTCACTTTAAAGATAAGTTAAAAACTCACTTTGTTCCTTATCTTTGAGGTTTCGTCCGTAGTCTGTACCCATCCCGCAGCTCGGAATTGTCATTTTTTTTCTGACAACGCACATTGCGTTAGAAGTACCGAATACGAATACATCACATGCCTACTCGTTCTTGACTAGTATTTTGCAATGAATAGCGGCAAAAAATAGAAAAGTATACTTATTTGTCAGTAATTTAGAAATAACCGGACAAGTTATTTAATTTTGTTCATATTTATTCGATATGGGGCGCTGCTGCTATAAGTCGAGCTTTAAGCTTAGGCCTACATCAGAAAAGACATAAAATCTGGTGACATGATATAAACTAGATATAATATTGAAAGTACTCGATTTAATACAGCGCATGCAGTAAATAAAGTTTATGAGAGAATGAGGAGAATTCTTCTTTATTATCTATCAAGCGTTATAAACCGAATTTTGTTTCTAAATGAAATCCAGCTCTAGGGACCAATAAACTGCAAAAATATGCTGAATTAAAAATGTTCGTCAAAAATTTTTATTAGGGCTTACAAAAAGATTTTCACTCAAAGGAAATAGAAATGTTTTTAGTTAAAATGATATTGCAACAATATCATTTTAACTAAAAAAAATTCTATTTCCTTCTAGATGACAATTTTCTGACAAAATTTTATAGCTGTTGCAACTTTTTGCATCTTCCGACTTTAAAAATATTCGACAACAGTCAAATATCATCATTAAAAAGTTAAAAACAGAAAACGTGATTCTTCAATATTAATAAAATGCTAATATCAATTCACTAATTTAATAGCTAACAAGGCATTATAGATAGACGTGTGGATTATGTCTAAGATAAAATTAAACAAATTAAAATATTCACGATAAATAAATAAGAAATAAAATGCTTTGTTTTATATTCATTATTATTTTGTCAAAATAAAATATACATAATTTAGCGTTAAAGGTAAAATGATTACTATTGGCTAACAATACTGGATCGTCAGGTAGATATCAATCTGCAGAATATTAAATTATATAACTAACTTATCCTATTTGTCTTTATACCGTGTGATGAGATATGTGGCTTGGTCTCTTGAAGATATTTGTTTCTAAAACAGCTTCAACAAACTTTCTCCCGTTTACGATTCTCACTCTTTGAGTTTCCTTACTTACTGAACCTTGCTGGATTGTCTCTTTCGTAATAAGCAATCCTTCGTTCAACACAATCCTGTGATGATCCTCGTGTATTCGTAACACAGCCTGTTGGACGCGAGCCGAGTACAAGGCAGACATGACTGTGATACTGATGAGACAAAAATTAGTCGTCAAAAGTGACCAACCAAGGTGAATAAAATAATAAAGTATAAGAAATCCACCAATACCAACACAAAACAAAGCTACTGCACCAACTATGAAAAAAATCATCCAGATTTTCATTTCTTTCACATGCACGTCGATAAAAGTATTATTATTTAATGCTTTAAATTCAACTTTGTAAACCTCCTTCTTGACTGATAAATAGCCATCGATGGCCTTCCCAGAACGTATTATAATAACCAAAAGCGTTATTGAAATCTCTGCTATTGCTATTACTAAATGCTGATCTGAATTTTTTTGCCTCAGTTGCAAACCATCTTTGATCATGCCAAGAATAATAGCCAACAAATGCAGCCCGTAGAGAAACCCTTCGCTTTGTAAAAACTTCCAAATGATTTGCCAAATTTTCTGCTTTTTCTCAAATCTGCCACACGGCACACAGACGTTATCCACAACTTGACGGCGAAGACTTTCAGAGCGTTCTTTACTCTGTATTCTAAATCTTGTAGCATATGCTTGAATTTTAGGAGGACTGCCTTTGAGAACAAGACAATCTTTCAGTGCATCATCCTCGGGTATGGCTTCTATTTGGCAGGCAACTGTTGCGTTAAATCGTCCCCAAGCGAATTTATTTGTTCTAGGTCTTCCTTGAGATGTTAATGAGTTGTTTGGTGGAGATTGTCCATTTACCGCAGCACTACTAGTTGGAGTAATCTCTTCAATTGAACTTGGGTGTATTTGTCCAGAATCAATGGAAACTAGTTCTATATCGTCATTTTCGGCTTCGTGAGAAACTGAAGAGTCAGCGTTTGTCATTCTGATAATTTTCTGTAATACAAAAATTAAATATGTTCTAGTAAACTTTTGTAAATGAAAATTAATAGAGTAACTTTTGAATAGGCCAACAAATCGTCTATTTTTTAAACTAAATTAAAATTGTTTAAATTTGTGACAATATATTCATCGATCTTACATAATATTGTACAGTGTATATGTAAATTTCGTATTTAGATTGAGATCAATAAGCTTATATAATAATGTATAGTTTTCTTCATTTTCATCATCAACTTACGACTTGCA
>JAQIXG010003449.1:0-14868 GCA_034700105.1 Oconnorella tubifera | reverse complement strand
ACACACACACACACACACACACACAAACAAACACAAGAAGCTAATATAAGTGTTGTAATTAGAGAAAGCAAATTAATTTTATTTAATTTAAAGTCTGAATTACTGTATTATATAAACAATTTCCCAAATATGCACTGTATAAAGGTATCTATCTGCCAATCTAAGAACCTTGCTAAAGTATGCAGCAAGTTAACGCAATAGCTAGAACTCACGGGATCGAACCTGATCACGCATATCTCGGATTTATGTCAATTTTATTGCGTTAAAAAAATGATCGTCAAATTATTGTGAAGTAATTTTTTTTGTGTAGTAATTACACTTTATGCTCAGAAGAATTATCAATTAGATAACCATATTCTAGCGCGCTACAACTCGTATCTTTTATCTATATATAAGCAACGCTACATGACGAATAGGATGACACCGTATACCTTTCAAGAGTATCATTGATAAATAAATATATATTTGGGCGAGCTTGCGCTTAGGGAACAACCATAAAAAATTATGACTCATTTCCATTGTTCACATTTGATTGTGAACAATGTTCAGGTTTTAAAATTATTTTGATATTTTAGGGGAAAGCGCGAACGCAGTCCCCAACTAACAAAAATTACGTACTCGACTCATCCACATTTGGGATGATCGCAGGCTTCAGCCAAACCGTAGTGCAATGGAAAGGCCTCGACCTGGAGAAACCTCCTTGATGATCGAGGTTTTCCCCGTACCAGGTAAGTATGAAATCGACTCTAACATTTTCCTCTTAAAGTTAAGAAACGATTCTTAAAAATGGTGTTTTTAATTTTTATCCAATATTATTTTTAAATAATCATCACATTTTTACATGAAACCAAAGAAGATTTTAATAATAATATTCAATGTTGCATTAAATCGAAGACTATATTTGAAGTTTTATTATAATAATTTAACTATTCTTTGCGAACGATGAATTTAAACGAAAAATACAATTGTATAGATGCCTCTAGCGAATAAAATGTTGCGATCAGGGCCTACTCTTATGCCCGTATGCAAGATCTAAAGATTTTAAATTATTTTTGCTAGCAAACATTTCTGACCCTATTTATAGAAATTTTGTCATTTTATCATAATGTTATCGGGTCAATTTCTATAAATAGAGTCAGAATGTTTGCTGGCAAAAATAATTAAAAATCTTTCGATCTTGCATACCGGCATTAGTTCATCAATAATAGAGATCCCTAACATATTTTATGGGAGCAATAATTATTATGCGTAATCGATATCGCATGAGACTATTAAATCTTTTATAAAATTTAACCAGTTGAACAGTGATTCAAATTTTCCCAACCTAGCAAAATGAAAGTTGTAACAATTTTGTTCCGAATTTGTAATTTCGTATAAATCTGTTGCGTGCAATAAACTTAAGATATGCAATAAAGTTATAGAATAAGTAAAAAAGTTGCATGAAATAAACAATTGTAGGGCAAAAACAACAGATATCATTACCTGTTAGGTTGTTCTTGGAAATGTTTAGCCCCCTCCCCCCCCCGCCCCTTGGAAAGAATTAAAATTACGTCCAAGTTATGAGTGAGCTCATTTAAATTAATTATGATTTCATGTTTGAAAAAAAGTACAAATTATTTATGTATTACAATTAGGCTTGTTCATTTAACATAATATAGGTCTATGTCTATTTAATTTATAAGCTTAAGTAGACGTGTCAGATAAAATTTAAAAGCAATTAATCATATTTTGTCTGTTTCCTACGTGAAATTTTTTGTTTATTTTTTAGGCTTACTCCAGATTTTAAAATATATATAATTTGTCATGTACTAAAAATATCAAATGCTTTGTGATGCCGGTTATGCCATTATAATAATAATAATTTCTAACGTTAACATTTAATGACTGACCGATTGATCACTGATCGAGATTGACCTTGCTCCTTCTAACTAATTGCAACCATTATAATACTCTAATAGTAATTATTGTTTTCAGAATTTAATGAATATTCAAAACACGAGCAGTTGGTTTTTGCAATATACGAATATATAATTGTCCGAATTTCGGACTTTTTAAATCAAATTCCGTAATTCTTAAAAAAAATCAGGAAATTTTAAATGTGAGTTTATTACATTGTTTAAATTTATGTCTCCTTAACTATAAAAAAAACTATCAATATTAGAAGGAATTGCCATCCGTAACCATTTAGACCGTAGACGATAAAATATCCGAGACAAAAATCCGATTTGTTGATTGTATTGTAGACGAAATGAGCTATCACAGAGGTTCCCAACCTGTAGTTCGCGACCCCTATAGGGGTCAATTTGCAGGGGTCGCCTGAAACCGTCTGAAAATTAATTTTTTAAATAAAAAACGAGTTTTTGCGCAACGTATATGCAATAACATTTCTTTTGTAGAATTGTATCTTTGGGGTCGCCATAACTTGGCAAATGTTATCATGGAGTCTCAGTATCAGAAAGGTTGGGAACCGCTGAGCTATAAACTGTTGAGCGATATTATGTAACATGTCATAAAAATTACTTTTGATTAATATTATTTTTTAATAAATAAATAATTATTTGTTTTATAATTTCAAAAGTATTTAATTATTTATTAATTAAATTAATAGAAATTAATAGGTGAGTTTTGTAAATTAAGTAAAATGGCAAAATGTGAAAAAGGTTATCTAACGGGCTAGATCATCAAATCAGAACATCATAAGAAAAGTTCAAATATACACTGGATATAGTGTAAAACAGACTGAGGGTAGCTACTCTGGGAAGTTATCACTCAAAGCATAAATCTCAGTTTAAAATAAAAATTATTAATCAGCTTTTAAAGTATTAAAACGTCTGCTTTAACTTCTGTTTTCAGTGTTAAAGCATATGCTTTAAAATTATAAATTTTACATATATTTTTTTTAATTAAGATTTGAAGTTGTATTTAAAATTTGTACCGTATTTAAGATTTATATTATGTTTAATAATTGTATTTACATTTTTTTTATTACATTTTAAATTATACGTTCTTTGATGAAATATATATAACGAGATTAAATGATTCAGCTTTTTTATTCGAAACGATTTCTTTGATATCAAAAGGCAGAAATAGTCTAAACATTAGGAATTTACGGGCTATTGTTCGATTAAAGAATAATGACGCGTAATAGAACATAATGTAGCGCTCACAGCTGATTGATACGTGTGCTGATGTGATGTTAAGAGACAAACTCGAAGCGATGAGTGATTTAAAACTTGCGCAAAAAGTTTTATTCGTTTTGAAGTATTATAAAGTTTTTTATGTTAGCTATATTTCATGTGTACTTTCTGTAAACGTATAGATACATTTATTGGATAGAGTTATTCCTCAATACTTCATCATGCAGTTTAGTCAGGAGATTGCTGTGTTTCAAGGAGCATGTATTTCAGCTGATCAGGTTAGCTATGGCATGATGTTTGATTTGTGAAGCTACGTGTGACTTGTATTATTGACATGTTACCAGCAGGACTCGGGGATTATGAAATGTTTTGATAAGAAAATGTTTCAAAGATCCAATAAGCATTAATGATTCTGTCTTGCTAAATATTTGACTTTAATTAATTAATGAAATTTATACAGTTACTTGCAACTTGCAACAAAGTTGATGCAAATTTCAGAGACTCGTGGCAAAAATTTAGTTATGATCGTACTTGCTATCTATATGTCAATGATACTTAATATTGCAGAATTAATATTATGACAATCTATAATCATTGATTAACATGTTTCTTTTATTCATTATTTTTAGAAAAGCTTGTATTGTTTTTTTTTCATTTTATATTAAATATATTAAACCTAGATGTATATATTTGGTTCTCAACAAAATCGTGAGTTTTCACTGTATTTTGTATATCAAGTTGTGTTGTATTATTTAATTATTATTACATTTCAGTCGTATAATGGTGGTCTCAAATCTTTCTCTGTGATGAACATTTTGGCAAAGGAAGCGTTGAAAATGATCTCAGAGAGTATTGCTGAGATCCGATGTGGTCTTAATAGTGATTTGACTCGAGATGAAGCTGAACATTGGGATCAGCAACTTGCAACACTTTGCACCTGGCGCATGATCTCCTGCATGCCAGAATTAAGTGATGTGCTCACTGCGTCGCAAACTAGGACAGCTCGCAAGCTGCCGGAATGGAATTATGAGTTTTATTTTGAAGTTATTCGAGTGAATAATTGGATTGCACAATTTTTAAAGGTAATGAAATTAGTCGATTGAAGTTTTTTTGAGTGTGGCTAAGTGCTATAAATAATATTATTTTTCTATATGAATTATTGTTCTGGATTATTTATATTTGTAAATACACTATTTGTGGCAGTTTTGTGAAATATATGTATTTGTAGAATTAAATCTATATTACTTTTTGATGTATATTATTGAATGTACTATTTATTAGTATATTCAGTGCTTGTATAAATTGAAAGTCAAGAAACAGTATAAATTGTAATTAATAACTGTTTGTTTTTATTATTAAATTTCTCATTTTTAATTGTTACTTGACAATTGATTACTTAATTAAAAGCTTGCAATATATAAAAAGCTTAAAAATATAGTCACTCAAGTGGCATTGTGATAATTTAGTCAAAATGATGATTGTTATAGCAGATGATTATACTAGGCAGTTATATATTATTAAAACTAAAATTTGTATTATTATTTTAGGTTCTCAGTTCATTGCCACCAGAATGTGAAATAATGTTACTGAATCGATTTCTTGATCATATTTCCAAGTGCGGCAGTGAAACATATATCAAGCATCTTCTCTATATTGCTGAATATTTGTTCATTACAAAAAATCGATTTATAGTCTGTTTAAATCCTTCAGAAAGATGTCCAAAATCTATTATTGAACAATTGTTATATAAAATACTGATATCACTTCAGACTATGATTGAGAGGGACAATTCTACTATTACAGATGTTGAACAGCAGACAAGAATCATTGTGCTACTGTTGAGTGCAATGAGTATCGCATTAACCAGTCAAACTATTGTCATTAATTGCATTTACACGAATGCACAAAATTCTATGTTCATTGCTACTAGTGCTTCTAACAATGACGAACATTTTTCTACACAATTTGACACGGACAAATTGCTAACTCATAATCTCTTACATTTGCCATTAGCTAATGTTAACTGTATCAGTCTCTCAAATGCAGAGCAGATTATAGCTTGTATCTCAACAATTTGTAAAAATCTGGAATTCTTTATGGACGCCTTATCTGTGTACATTATCAGTGATAATAGTCTATTTCACAATTCTATCATGGGCAACTCTGATAGCTGTTCTTCGATATTTAAAAGCTGTGTGTATAGAGAAATATTTTCCTATTGCTATATACTTCTGCAGAATGAGACGATGTTTGATGAGGAGATTATTGGTCGAACAAATATGAAAGAATTTAGAGCAAAAACTTTAATGATATTAAAACAGTGTAGTGATGCGATAATGAGGTACAAAATGCAGCATCATTCAGAAATGGAAACGCCTCATGCAATGTTTGAACAATCATTATTAGCTATTTCGAAACAAATTCAAGAGCACAAACAAGGTGACTACTAATGGAATTTGTTTGATACTCGGTGTAGTTACGAGTGTTAGTCTATATTGCTTATATTGCTGTTAACGGGTACCCGGGCACCAGGGTACCCGGTCGAAGCAAAGAAATCATTTGTTGGGAGCCTGACATTGTGCGCTGTAGTGGAAATAGAGAATCGTTTTCTGAAAAGTGTGTCCATTTGTAATACAAATGCAAATGCGTCATTATTTTGCTATGAAATTTAATTCATTATGAGGAATTAAAAAATGTATTTAATTATTATTTTATTAGATAAGAATACGTTTTATAACTGAAAGTGGAATAAATGTTGTAAGAAATCAAATAATATTATACGAATTCACTGAAAACAAGAGTTTCAAACAAAATATTGGAGAAGCATTTTCAGCAGAAATTTATTTATTGATATAGTTTTATATCAATATATAACGTAGCGTAGTTATTATTTATTCAAAATGTTAATAGAAGTTATGTATTTAATTGAATTCATTAATTAGGAATCACTAATTTATTTTATTAAACTTGTGCCAATGCATCATGGGTTAAATGAAACTTTAGTTTGAACTGACTTTAGCCATGTTGTATGTTTTCATAATTTCTACTTCTTTGCTTATTTTCTCTATATATTATGTTTTAGAATCAGCATGTTGGCTACTAGATACAGAAAATTCTGAAATAATCACTGACGACAGGTAATGTAAAGAGTTATTGTTATTACATCATGTAATTGCTGTTATTTAGTGTCTCTCAAATTTCAGATGGTAATCATTTGTGAATTTTAATTTTTTAAAAGTGAAATAAGGATTTAGTTACATTTCTGATTTTTTAAAATTAATTTCTCTAGTTGCATTAATCATAATATATGTTTATTATTCATTTGCTATTTTATTTAATATTTTATTACACACAAGTTATATTTTAAGGTGATATTAATACAAACACAATTGCTTAATATCATAAGAGAATATTTATTATAAATGTTCTTATATTTGATTTTCCATTGTGGAGAGCTGAGTGTTAAATCTGACAATAGTCCTTATTTATGAAAATATGTAGCTGCTGTATATCAAATTGTAGCTTTAAGGAAAAATTTATCTTTACAGCAACCAAATAAATAATGTTAAGTATGGTTGTATTTCAAAATTGTTAATTTTTTATTACATGTAATATTCTTTTGATTTTAATTTTGTTATGCGCGCAGATGGCTTACTTGTATTGAAACTCATGAAAAGTTATTTGGTTGTTCTGTTGACATGTGGCTAAAACTTTGCGAGGCTTTAGTAAGAGCAAGGCAGTTTTTATCTGTTGATCAGATCTGCAGATTGCAATCGGTATGCTATGCATTAATTATCATTAAATATTATATTTAGTTTCTTGTGACAGATTCTCAATGAGCATTTTAAAATTATATTTACAGAATCTTGTGTATTTTTATTATTTAATCAATATTTATCTATTAGACATTTATTTCATATCAGTGTATAATTTTAAGACACCAGTTGCAGTTTGTGTAAAGCGAGCACCAGAGACCTAGAATTTGTTGCTGATAATGTAAATGTATATTTATATTATCAATACATTATCATTGTCAGAAGTTTATTCTTGATTATTTAAGACGATTTTAGGTTTAATTTCACATTTATCATTCATAATTACATCAAATATCTCTAGCAGTGTGAGCAAGTATAAAATAATTATGATTCATTACAGTTTGGGAATGTTCTAATGATCGAATACTCTTGTACTCAGAATTAAGGCCGAAACTCACCGGCGCGATATTTTGGCATATACCCAAATATCGTGTGATAAAAAATAATGGCGCGCGATATTTCAAAACCAACCAGCGCGATAAAATGTCGCTCATATACTGACATGCTATCATCAGTCAGGTGACAACTAGATGATATATCATTGGTTAGAGCCTCGCGATATTTTAGACATCAACCAAAAATCGCTTTTGTTTCGATGACGTTTTGGACATCGACCAAAATGGCGTATACCGAAATATCGCTGTCGCGGCGGAGGGTATGCTCTCATTGAATAGAGTCCCGAGCGATTCAAAGATGTCCATGTCCAAAATGTCCATGTCCAAAATATCGCGTTCCGCTATTAAATATCACGCCGGTGGGTTTCAACGTTTAGAGAAACTGTTTTCGCATGGCTAATGCAGTGGAGCCAATTTCTCTGATGCCTCTGATCTTTCGAAAATAAACTTATGATTTAAAGATTACTTTATTAAGTATAAATTTAACTTTAATTTCATGTATGGTCATTCATTGTATAAATGCTGTAGGTTACACTGAGTCTCTTTGCAGACATGGATTGTGTGCAGCAGCAGTTAGTTCTTGATTCTCTGTATGTGCATCATTCAGTTAAATCAAACAACATATTTGACATCACTGCAGAAGAGTTTGATTTGGCTTTATTGACTTCCCTTAACAAACTAACTAACCGCGAGGATGATCTACACACAGTTAGAAATTCTTTATGATTTCAGATAACTCTAATTTTTAGTTTTTAATAGAAGTGTATTTAATTTATATTTATATATATGTGATAATCCCGTTATATAATTTAGAATCAGTTGAGATTCTTAGGCCATGATGATTAATTGTAAATAATTTAATGATGGAAAAATGTCAAATGGACGAGGTAGGCTAATTTGTCATTAAAATGAGTGTATTTTATCATGAAATGTGAACAATAGTTTGCCCCTTTCGTGTTGAAGGATTTTAGATGTTTTGCGAAGACATTGAAATGGTCACAATATGCTGCTAAGTTTTAAAAAACTGTTGGTGTTTGTGTTGTTGGAGTTAGTGTTGCTAGCTGCCATCTAGTTTTTGAAATTCAGATTATACATCGAGGCAATATTTTTAGTTCTACTGGAATGGATTGTTTTAAATATAAACTTATCTATAAAAATATCGTAATTTTAACTTTTTTAACCTACAGATGGCTAAATCCGTGGTTCAGTTTGCAATCCAGCGACCAGTAGAAACAATCAACAGACTTGTAGACAGCGCAGCCAATGGCAGAGGTCGTATTGAAAGTATTGTTAAGGTTGCTGAAATATTTTTGATACGAGTTGTTATCATCTAATCATCATTGCAATTAATTTCGTACTTAATTTTAATTTTTTTAAATTATATCTTAAAGGTAAATTTTACTGTAAAATTTTGCTAATGTAGTGTAATTTTTACTTTAATTAAAAAGTATTTAATGCGGTTAGCTTCAACTGATAAATTTTAATTTAGTTAAAATAAAAAAACTGAATTTGTAATATATTTTATTATTTGAATTATCTTCTAGTAGTGTTTAATATATTTGCTCTATATTTTGTGTATCTAGCATATTTTTAATTAGCTTTCATTGTTGGATATAAGAAATGCCAAAAAAACGAAATGCAGTTCCATGAAATACATTGCACTTTACTAACATTGTGACACGACTATATTGAATTTTTTTTTTTTGTTTATGGTACATACTAATTGTGATTTTAAAAAGTCATCTAATATAATTTTAATAACTTTTTAATCAATTTGAAGATTTTTATTTTATATTTTCTGTTATTGTAGATAAAGATACTATCATGTCATTAATGTTATGCTTTAAAAAATGCTATCAAGTAATTTAAAACTACTCTATTGAAAGTTAACAACAAATATTGAAGAGAAAAGTTATAAATTTTTGTATTAGTACACGATAGTGTTCATGACAGGTATTTGGAGCGTATCGTATGCTGCTTTCCATATCAGATACTGACAGTAATAGAAACATTTTCTTCTGTCGTCTTTCGTTTTGGTTGTACGGTGACGCATCTAGTGTTAAAAATCAACAGAATGCTCTGCTTCTGTGTGAACGGATTTTATCAGAGGTATACTTTTATTATACTTTTATTGGAACTTTTTTGATTAACCACTAATACGTTAAAAGTTTCTAGTAAAATTTATGACTAGTTTCATTAGCCAGTGCTGTGAAAATTGATTGTAAACTTAGTTGAGTCCGGTTTTGGATTAAAAGATATAATGTGCAAAGATAATGCAATCATTCTAGTTGGTTTATATAATGTGATGCTATATAATATAGTGTTTCCTTGTGCGGTTTAATCCATTGATATAAATATCTTGAGATTCTCTATGCATTTGAGGATTCATTTTAGATTTAGAATTTCAATCTCAATTTATTTATGCCTGCTTGCAGAGAGCATGTTTAATTATTGTTTTCTTTTGTTGCAGATAAATTCAAAGAATGATAATAATCATTATAATCATGTTTTATCCACCTTTATGCAAACGTGTGTGTGTCCCTATTTATCTTCACCTTCCAGTGAGTCACTTATTGTTGATCAAGCAAGAAATATTCAGCAAGCCTTGAAGGTAGTATCAATGATAAGCAATTACTTGTCTACAGCAGATAATCTCAACTTAGAAAAATTCAATGTGTTCTGTCCTCTCATATTGATATTGTATCTCTGTCAAGTGTTTGATGTCTGTTACACCATGCATAGTGAGCTTGGCACTGTTCTATACAAATATCAAATGCAACTGAAAGAGACGAGCTTGGTAGCAATTTTGCGATTAAAAGAAACAGTTCATCATTTTGATATTGAAGGTATCAGTAATTGTTTGATGAAGTTATATGAATTTAAGTTTATTTATTTAAATGTTAGTCAAAATAGATTTTCTTTATTTCAAGCACATTGTTATCTCTTAAATTTCTATTAATTTACTTCAGTTAGGTTGCGCTAATATGTTTTTGCATTGACTTTAAGTTCACTGTCATGATTTTAATTTTTACTCTTTTTTCTGTTATTCAAATTTTCTCAATCTTAAATTTTGAGTTTCTTTATTCACAACTTAAAAGATAACATAATTTAATTTAAACCTTCAAGAAATTCAATAAATATAAATTTTCATTGCATTGCAAGCTAAGTACAGTCAATTTATTGGATGTTACACTTAGTGTCTTCATTGAAATGGTTATATGAAAAGCTATCATATCTTCACTGGTCAATATCACACTGTCTTCAACCTTTGTTCTCTAAACTATCTAAACTGTCTCTTGTGAGTACTTCTTATGCTGTTTAAAAGTTTTATTTACTTCAAACGTAATAGTTAAAAGTACAGTAGCATCATAAACATGCAACAAATATTTGTTGTATTCTTTAGTCATGCCGGTTTAAGCATCCTATGTGCGGTTATGTACATTTTCTGTATTGATTTTTAAATCGTTATCAATTTTGTTAGTTTTTTCAGGTTAAATTTAATTTAAATGTTATTTTTTGAGAATTTCGCAAACCTGCTTCTATATGTATACGATGAAGATACTGTTTTACACTTGTAATGTCACTTAGTCAGTAAGTAGATCATAGATCTATTTACTTGCAGATCATAGTCAGTAAGATGATCTAGTCAGTTTTATAAGCTATTTTATCATTTGGCTGAGAGTTTTATGTGAAACTAAAGTATACTATGAGCTCGCTTACCTTTGAAAACTGATTAATCATCATCTTTATTTCTAAATAATAATCACAGTTGTGATAATCTACCTACGTTATAAAATTTCTAATTGTAGAGCTAATGAAAACATAAGTTCAATAAATATTTTGAAGTCAATTTCGAGTTCTTGTTGAATAACTTTATTGACTATTAATTTATATAATATTATTACATTATATACATTATACAAAATCTAAAAAAAGTTATTTTGATTGTTTTCTATTTTACAGATGATACCCGATTCACTGCATCAGTTATTGAATGCCTCGTTTGTTACTGATCTCAAGTTGATTCCTACTTTACACGATGGTAATAAACTTCTTGCTCTTGTGGCGGAGATTTATTTAATAAATTTCGGTTATATTTTAATATAATAATTAAATATTTCTGTTAATATTAGATATGCTGATATATATTCTCTTAAAATATTACAAAAGATATTATAGGTCTGATTGTAAATTTAAATTTGAATTTGTGAATTTTTGCATGTAAATTTGATGCAAAATTAAATCAAATTTAGGTAAATAATATATTGTTTTAATAAATTTTTTAGTATTGACTGAGAATTAATTTTTGTTGATGAATGTTATATGCAAATGCATATGGTTTATGTTTCAATGTTTTCAACTGATTTTTAAGTTTTTTTTTTGTTATATATTGAAGTTTTTTGTCGTTTATATTGCAGTATTTTTATGCCTTCTTAAATCGCTAAATTTTTATTTCATTTCTTTAGAAATCTATGATTTGTTAGAATATTGCTGTATATCTGACATCTCTCTGCGAAACAGTGTAGCTCATCTGAAAGTTGAAACTTTATATAATGATCCTTTTATATATGCCAAACTTGTTCAATCTTTATCACAGGTAGTAATCTATATTCAAGTAGTTTTTATTTTATATGCTAGACTTTCCTTTATGAACAAAATCAGATTTAAAGTTATTGAAGAAAAATGTTGTATTCTATAAATCAACTATGTTTTAAAGTCAACATTAAAGTCAACATATTAAGAAAACTATATTTAGCTAAGTACAAATGCGGTTATATAAAATTTGTCAACATTCTTTTAAATGATAAATGATTATATTGAATGTTTTTACAAGTGTTCTGTGGATGAATTTTTGTGAAGAAAGTAATGTTAGAAAAAATTTGATGTTTTCCAGACCTTTGCTTTCTTTGTTTATGATCTTTAACAAGATTCTGTATTTAACAGCAACATCTCTCAGAAGCTATAAAGAAATTATTACTTCAGGTTTTACAGCTTTTCTCTTTAAACATAATGGTTGTTTTTTGAGTCAATGTGACTTGATTTTGTAATAGTTAATATGAACTAATTGTGTCTTCATAATTACTTGTATTTCTTAATTTTTTGTTATTTGTTTCGTTATTGTTTACAGCTATTTCGTGTCCTTCTGCCACAACAGTGGATTCGTGTATTTCAATTTTTCATCCACCTTTCTAGACATGTAACAATTCCTCACAGATGTACCAGTAGTGATAATATTGACTTGGATGACAATGGTATGTACTGAATGTATCAAATTAAAACTGTTGTCAAGATATTAGGAAAATATGTATTTATTTGTTGTATTCATATGTATTTATGAGTCTCATAGTGTAAACTGCATGATTATGTGTTTGTTGCATACTGTCACATCAGATCAAAAGCAGCTACTAAGATTTATTTTTGTTTGCTAAGTCAACAAAGATAAATCTTATTAAGCTAAGTGATCAGTTCTTTATACAAAGCTATTTCACTGAACTCATCATTGTTTTCTAGTCTAAGCTTGAATTTACTTCTCTGATTTTGAAGGGAAGGCTAAGTAATCCAACAGAAGTTAGTGTGAATTAAGTAGCTGATCACATTTACACGAAAGTTCAAATTGACTTATCAAACTTTGTTTTTAAATATCCTGGTTTGTTAAGAAGTCTTCTCTATAATATGTGTAGTGTTGCTGGCGTGTGAGCTTATGACAGAAGCAATACTCTTTCTTTTTATTGAGGGCAATGTTGTGAAAGATGATATCTTTATTCAGTATATTATTCAAACATACACAGCTACGCTCAAGGTATGTTGAACAAGACATTAAATGTAGACTTGTACTTTATATTTATTTTTTTGTTTTCTGTTATTAGATCTGATTCTTTGATTCTTTTGAACGCCTATATTATGATGCTAATTGTTATACATAATATTTAAATATTAGTGAAGAACTAATTGGGTATTTGTTTCCTAGGTTTGTTTACTTGATGGCATTGATAATTCCATGAAAATTGTTTCTTTTACAACTCAACAAGAAATTACAATGCTGGGTACATTAGCTCTTATTCTTCGTTTGTTTTTCATTGTACCTGCCACTAGCGCAAAACCACTGGAAATTTTATCAATGGATTTATTATCAGAGCTTCATAGTATAAAAACAAACAAACTGATAAGAAATGATTCCTTCAGTGGCTATCAGTTAATTGCAGATTGCCTTGTAGAAATGAATGAACATGTTGACATGTCGCTCTTAATAAGCAAACTAAATCAGATCTGTAATGTATAAGGATTACAAGTCACAATGGGCTTGAATGCTCTGGATTTTTAAGTTCTGAGTCTAGTGCTTCATAACTTCGCTGAAAGCTTGAAAAGGCAACATACTGCAAGTCAAACTCAAAACTGAGATATTTTGACTTCAAATGATGCTACACCAACAAAATTGAGCAAAATAGAATCAATAATGTGGAAGCTTTAGCCAATATATATCGTATTCAAATGCTCGTCGAGAGAATATATTTTTAAGAACAGAGCTATGCTAAAATGTTATTTGTACCAGAAAGTTGCTTTCTAAACTTGGTTATTGTGATAATATGAAACTATATCTATTAGTATGAACATGCAATTGATGAATTGTTATTAAAACAAGTGTAACTTAATTCTAATTGAGAAAGAGCTCGAACAGTATCACTTTCTTTGATAGTTTCAATTTTTATACAGGAGAGAGATTTATTTCTTCAAGCTAAATACAATTGAAATGTACAATAATATATCAATGTATAAAGTGGCTATTAGTATAAAGGTCTTGATAGACTACTGGAATATAAAACAAACAATAACTCATACTTAAATGTAATCAATTAAAACCTGAAAATATTCAGTCAATCTATATATTTCATCAAAATATGACGAAAAAGGAAAAAGACTAGAAATAGCCTACTTTTAAATAGAATTTAGCAGTACCAGAGCAAGACATTATCTAAATAGAATTGATAAAAAGCATTTAACACCAAAACATTTTAACTGATGGTAGCATTTAATTTTTACAATAGTATGTAGTCGTGCCATTATATATTGGATCAATGTAGGGCTGTAGCAATGCCAGTGTCAAGATTGGGCCTACTTTCTTGCAGTGATGTTAATGAGACCTTTTTTGTCAAGACCAAGACCTGATGGTCCGAGACTCAAGACCAAGACCTGATGGTTCGAGACCAAAACCATGAGCTTCGAGACCGAGACCAAGACCAGGTGCTCCGAAATGAAGACTGAGACATAAAAAAAACTTAGATCAAGATCAAAAGCAGCAGGTCTATGCAAGACTTGTCAAGGACCACCCATCAATCGTTAGCGACTTATTATACATAATATTATGCGAAATTAAAAAAAATACATCAGACACAATAAACAGTTACAGTGACTGTTATTATTCTAATCATTATAGTACTCACAAAACTGAAACACTGTTATCACCATCAATTTATTGCACAAAACTGCAACACATTCACAATATAACAAGATGCAACATTTAAC
>JAQIXG010003448.1:0-14869 GCA_034700105.1 Oconnorella tubifera | reverse complement strand
CTCCTAGTTACCATCATACAAGTACGACTCTAGCCATCCGTCTCAACCAGTAAACTTATAATAGTAGACTTTGAACGTCCGTCACAACTTCCCGTCGACTCATCGACTTTAAAGAATATTAAGCCTACCTACTCACCATAGCAACGAAGTTAGCATTTAATTTATTTTATTTTATAACAAAATAAAATTACAAATATTAAATAAAATAAATAATAATTAATTAAATAATAATTAAATTAATATTATTATTATTAAAGTTTATCAAAGCTAAATTATATTAAATAATATTTAACGTCTATTTATTATTAATTAATCCGTAAATAAAAATAAATTATAAAATAAAAACAATTGCTATTTTCTAACATTAAATAAGAAATAATTAATATTCTGCGGTTTTATTAAAAGAATGGTTCTGCATAAACTGCGGCTCGATTCAGAAACATATTGCCATTCTCTAATTCATTTCGCGCAGTTTCTAAATATAGCACGGCTGGTCTAAAAATAGATCTTGAAATTTATGATTTATTACTAGATTAAGTTCAATACCAGATCTAAACCTAATCCTAATGATAACCTTTTCTCTAACCCTAAATTATAAATTAAAAAGAAGAATTTTAAAACCAGAAATTTTAAAATGTTTGAATTGTTTTTCTTTAGTGAGCGTTTCAAAATGTCATTGATGCAGCGCGCGGCTGCCGCTTTAAATCAGTCCAAACCCAGCTCATACTATGACGTCCCGGGTCATAAGATTAATCCAGTTGTACAGAAGTTTGAACAAGAACTTTGCTCGGTTGAAACTAAACTGAGACGATGCACTGAGTCTTGTCCTCAGACTTTGAGATCAAAGATGTAAAGAGAGTTTTTATACTATACTAGATATCAAATTTATATTTTTCCTAATCATCATCAAACATTTGTAAATATTTTTAAACTTTTATACATACATGGATTTTAGTTGTAATATATGGAAGATTTACAATTAAATGTAGCCTTGAAAACATTTGTATGAAAGTTTATATTGCGATCAAGACATTTGGTTGAATATCGAATTCTCACAAAATTTCATTTTGTGATGCCATATGTTATTTTTATCATCTTTCATATTTGTCAGATTAGAATTTTATATTATATTAGCCACGATTATTAGTTTCTATTTACTCTATATTATAATTAATAAATTAAAAGATAGAAATTTATACAAAGAAAATGGCTTAATTATAAAATGCATTGTTGGAATACAATTACTTGTAACTAACTTTTATTTATTTATAATTTTATTCCAATTACTTATTTATTTTCCTTTGCGATGCTAATAAAATTCGCGTTGTTCTAGTGGTTGTCATACTGGTCAAATGAACTTAGAGGTTGTTAGTTCAATTCCCATGAGAGATTAATCTTCTCACATTTTGCCACTCTTTGTCGACTCAGCCGTCCATGAGTACACTGGATGTTTTCAGTCAGTGAATGAAAAGAGATAAAGTGATGAGTGATGAAAATTGGCTTTCTCCTCACGATCAACCACCCCCCACTCGTCCTCCTCTCTTATTAAAACTATAGCCGTCTAAATATTAACTCAATAGCAGTTAATATAGCAAAGTCAAAATAATGAATTACCAGTTTTTACACTGCTAGAATTTATTTAGATTAAAAAAAGATGAAATATAGAATATTATTGATTACGGATATTGAATCCAATGCAAATATTATTTATTAATATATTTGTTTTTGTATACAAGAGAACAAAGTCTGTTTGAGATTTGGAACAGCTATGAGAGGAGACTACCTACGTCTTACTTTCAACAGAATATAATAGAATTTGGAGACATGCTAGTCTCTATCAAGGTTTCCAATAAATTATAATATTTATTTACAGAATTTTAATAATATTTATTATATTTTATTTTTATTATTATTATTATTTTTATTATTATTATTATTATATAATAAAGATGAGTTTATTGCGAAAAATAATCATCAGATTAAAAGCAGTATAATATGGCAGTATGACAGAATAATAAGTATAAATATACATCATAGGAACAAATTATTATTGTTCTTGTTATGAATAACAGTGTATATAGCTTTTGTGTTTTGTTTTATTCATACTTCATATCTTAATTTCTTCTGGTTTTTATATTATAATATTATTACAAAATGATGTAATTATTATTTCTATTTTTTAAGCAATTGACTAGTTATGAAGTGACATCACAGCAGACAAACGAGAAACAAATTTTTAGCAAGTCCTCATATATAACTTTAATCCAAAGTAACTCTTGTTATGTATAATGAAATAATTATTAGAACATTGTTGATTTTTCTCAGTATTAAAATTCTATGCGAATTATATTAAATATCTTTCTGTAATGTTTAGGAATACAGTTTGGCGTTGTGTCAATGTTATGAAAGATATCTTATGAAATGGTTTCCTTGTGATCTAGATCTAGTTGAATGCATGGACATGCAATGCTTTCAAATGACTTACTTCCCAAATGGATTTAATTATCTGGGAGCAGCTTTCACTGTAATTATTAAGTTTTTGATAATGAATATCATTGGTGAAGTGGTTGAGAACTGGAATCAGAATTAACAGATTTGGGTTTGATTTTTGTGATAGCTTGCTATATTGCTAACTTGATTGCTGCACCCTTTAGTAAGAAGTGCAAATTGATGGCTGTACCTGGTACATTTATATTATACAGTAACCCATAAAATTAAACCTAGCTTGCTACATCCTTTAGTAAGATGCTTAAATTGACGTCTGTGTCTGAGACATCATTCATATAATCATTCATATATATGGTAATCCAAACGTTTTATTTAAATTAAACTTAATTTGTTGCACCCTTTAGCGAAACACTTATATTTATATCTACATCTAAGACATCATCCATGTAATACTATAATCCAGACATTCAACTTGCATTTTGTTGTATAACATCAGTTACGTGCATTAATGGGACGATCGATATGCGTGTTTCACTTGATGCACGCATCAGATCCGCAACTGTTGTCTGCGATATCACGCATGCATTGCATCAGACAGCTTACGATGCTTCAAATGCTGACTCAGATGCTTATTGCTTCTGATCAACATTGCTGGCTTGTCTATAATGGTCTGAAATTGTATTTGTGTTTTTTAATTATTTAATTACATATATTGTTTATTTTGTGACTAAAAACAGCTTCCATCAAATAAAAATATATATCATATACTGATAGATGTTCAATATTGCAATATATATTCTATGTATTGCAATATATTTCAATATTTATTGCATTATTGCAATATATAGGCATGTTTCACATGTATTGCATTATATTATATTTAATACAATGCTATATTGCATATTCTATTTATTGCAATATTGTTCTATATATTGAAATATTGCACTATATATTTTATTTATTTAGAGAGAGATAGAGAAAGAGAAGGGAGAGAAAAGGAGAGGGGAAAGAGGGAGAGAGGCAGAGAGGGAGAGAGAGGGAGAGAGAGATAGAGAGAGATAAGGAAAGAGAGTACTAAATAATCTAAGATAATATTGAAATATAATGGATAGTTGATAATAAAATGATTTTTCAGATTTAAACGTTTGTGTGTTTTTTTCTTTTTTATGCCTGTCGTCTGACAGGCTTTGCTGCTAGTTGTGTTTATAATTTAATATTGTGTTTAGGAACGGTTCATATCTACACTATTTCTCGTTATATGATGACATTAGGCCACAGTGCTTTGGTAAGATTATATTTATGAAACATTTCATTTAATTATCTTTTTATGATTATAATTATTATTATAATTTAGCATCTCACTACTGCAAGTTAGTGAAATATTTTGCACCATGAGATTCGATTCTAAAACCTGTTGTTTTTGAGTCCACCTTTCTACCACTTTACCAATGATCTCTACTGTTGTATTTTTAATTATAATATAAAGTAATTAAAATTACAATGTTATTTAGGTGCTAGATTATTTGCTCTGGGCCTCTATGTGTATAGAGAGTTCATTGCCTCTATGTAGCACTAGGTATATAGACTGGAGGTCTACTTTATATACAGCTGTATGTCAATGCTATTATGATTGCAAGAAATCATATGCCGCTGAAGTAAGCTTAATTGCAAATTAATTTCAGTTCAACTGTTATTTAATTTATAGTCTGGATTATAATATTTTACGAACGATATTTTAGGGATAGAGTTAGTTTAAATATCTTACTATCGGATGAAGAAAATTATGTTTAATGTCATGGATTATCGTATTATATGTACAATGTCTCGGATGTAGCTTTCAATTTTGTAAGCGTCATACTAAATGTAAGTTTATTCAAATATCATCTAGACTTTCTCTTGTGATTATGTAACAATCATATGACATTTACATTTAGTCGCAGTCTACTATCAATTCTATACAACTGGATAATTATATGCAGCACTAGATAGACACATTTGTGCTGGTGTGACGTTACTCGTAGCTGGCTTTTGTTAATTCAAATAGACACATTTGTGCTGATGTGACAGTACTTATTGCAGTAATTTCTTCATTTAAATCGACACATTTATGCTGATGTGGCATTACTTGTTGCAGACATTTGCTCATTAAGTAAACATATTTGTGCTGATGTGACGTTACTTATTTCAGGCATTTGCTCGCCGTGCCTTGGCAAAGATAAGTGAATTGAGTGAGTTAGACGCGATGAGTTCTAGTCTTGATGGGCAATGCAAAGAAATGACTTTCAGATCTGCTACTATCAAGGTCAGTGTAAACAATGATCAACTAAACAAACTGTTTTATTATAATAAGTCAAACTTAAAATCTACCAATCAATCAACCAACAAAGTAATTATTTAATTGATTAGTCATTCAATCAATCAATTAATCATACAATCAATCAAAGAATCAATCAATACTTCCTTTCAGATGGCAGTAATGATTTACAAGCGAGCAGTGATAGAGACAAGAAGAAAACCAAAAGATATTTTAAAACCAAGAACTAAAATCAACTTCGCGGAAATATCTCAGGTAATACTTACCTCTGAACTGATTTTATTTATTTGTTCAGATTGTATAAATATGCACCGATTTTTTTAAATTTTGTTTTATTTTACAGTGTTTTACGTTTAACATCACGACTTTATTATAATCAGATGATGTCATGGATCAATAAAATAGCTATATTAACAATGGGCCTTGCACATTTTAACTCGTATTTAAATAAAATTAGTTTTTATTTAAACAGGAATCCATGGAATTTGCCATTAGTGATTTTTTTCTCTAATTTGCTAGCTTCCCTGGCCTCGCACTGTGAGTGAAAAGTTACTCGCCAGTATGTTCGACTGCAGTTCATCGCAAGCGATTGCGATCACTGAGGCACTAAGTGATTCTAACAGAAGAACTCTTCACTCATCATTTCCTGCACCGGACTCTGAACCTGATCTCCTGGATCTGTATACTGAACTCTTTCTTTCCGCAACTACAATCATTGAAGGTAAGTTTAGTTATTGATATTTGTTTTATTTATATATTTTATTATGTTAATTTTATTTATTTATTTTATTTGTTGTTTTTTTATTGGTAGCTTTTGACTGTTGTTTATTTATTTATTTTATTTATTGTTCATTTATTTCTTCTGGACCCGGCGTTGACAGGCTTTTTTCAATTCTTGTTCATTATTCTCAATCGTTCAACAAAAAATATTCAGATTTATTTTGACTAAGAAAGAGACTAACAAGAGATTAAAATATTAGTATTAATCTGAAAACTTGTATCAGAACATTGCGTACAAATTTCATGTGATTAGAGCGTTCCTTTTAAAGAGACGGACAGACAGACAGACAGACAGACAGACAAACATAAGGATAAGCTTACAGTTTTTATAGTGAAGATAATGTCGTAATATATTCCTTATATATATTTATTATATTTATTTATTACAATAAATAATTACATAATAACCGTAATAGAAATATAACTGAATGAAACCAGGCACAGCATAATCTTTCTTATAGTGATTATTCAGTTTATGAATATTATTATTCTTTTTCTATTGAAAATAAGAAATGCGATAACATTTGTTATTTTTTGTTGAAAAAAGTATAATAATAGTAATAAACTGAATGTTAGGTGGCGGGGGAACAGGAAAGGGTTGTGTTAAACAAAGTTTAGAGTTAGCATTACCTGGTATGAATGGAGTAGTTCCAGAACAATCTTTACTCGCATTGGCTGTGCAAGGTAACTTAGGCAGTATAGATAGTCTTATATCGTCTCTTTGTCTGCGCGTGTATCTGTCTCTCTGTCTGTCTGTTGATTTATCTATCTGTCTGCATGTCTGTCTGTCTGTTGATTTATCCGAATATCTGCCTGTCTGTCTGTATGTCTGCCTGGTTGTTTGTCTGTCTATTTGTGTGTCTGTCTGTCAGTCTATATGTCTGTCTATCTATCTGTCTCTCTGTCTGTTTATTACTTTACTAGTAAGAATCTGTGAAATCTTTTTTTAAGGGAAATGTCCAAACAAACTATCTTCAACATTACTTGACCCTATAAAATAACTTTTGTATCGTTTTGTGCAAGTATTTATTAATTCCTAAATAGATAGATAGATATTTTAGATAGTTATTTATTTAAGCCAAATGTATGTGCAATATACATTAATATTTATATACAGTAGCCATACATATAGTATGTCTGGTTAGTAATGTCCTTAATAATAACTAATCAAATATTGCTTTAATTAAGAGTCAATTTATATCAAGCTGAATAATAGATTCTATGTTGACTACAAATCTAGGAGAAGATGGTATAACATTGAGTTCTATAGTAAACCTGGTCAAAGCTTCCTATTGTTATCATCAGTGGGACTTTTATGATGTCACTCTACCTAAACTTCTCACGGCTTTACGGGTTTGAATTTTCCGCACCTAGAAATTGTCAGAGCTCGGGCAATGTTTAGAAGTGTCATATTCGATGCAAATTATTTTTTGGTGTAATACTTGTGTATTAAACCAAATACTTTATATACAGAGTCCTATATCATGATTCTGTCTGTTTTGCCATCCATTATTGTGTTATACTTTTATCATTCGTTTGAAATTTTAATCAATTCTGTTTGAATTACTGTAATTAAAGTTTAACGTCGGGATTATTATTTGTGAATGACATTCTAAGATGTAGCTGCTGACTTCTATCTTACTAAATGCGTCTATCTTACTAATGCAGCGCGTTGGCAAACTATAGTGCATCATTGCAAACAATCTCAGGACTTGCTGAATTAGCATTCTCTTTCTATCTAATTTGTCAACATTTTTATAGTTGTGTGTTGTACCAGCATTACTGGGCCTTTAGGTTTATCAGATTCTTTGTAACTCTTTTTGTATGATATCAATCAATCAAAAAGTTAAATCAATCTATCATTTAAAATATATATAAAAACTGAAATATTTCAATTTTGAGTTAAACCAAAATTTTCTGCAGATATCTCAAGATGGTCGCCATGGAGCCAGTGAACTTGTGCTGATGTTACTTCATGCTTATGATAAAGCCGTACCAAGGACAACAACTAGTACGCCTAAAACTGCTGGCGTAAAAACTGCATCTCCACATCGCAAGAAATCTGATAAAGAAGGTTTTTCATTTTTAGTAAAATTTTATTATGAAAGTTATAATAGAAATTTATTATAAAAAATTTATAATAAAAAATTTATATATTATTTATTAATAAAATGTTATTATTAGCTTATCAGAAACGCATGGGCAGCTCACACTAGTGTCCTGTGTTCAAATCCTGGTTTTGGCAGGTTCAGCATTAGCCTAGTAAATTTTTTATGGCTAGTGAAAGGAGTGTAAGTTTTGACTGGGACAGTTTTGTGAAACAGTAGACTCTGTTGTGTTCAGTATTGCTGGCTTGGATTGGTTTTGAAATAGTTTTTAACATTTGCTGCGAATTGAAGTAAATTATTCTGCGATTCAAAGTATATATTTTGGAAGATTAAATTAAAAAATATAATTTTCTTAATATAAATATAACAAACTTAAAGAAATTATACAAATCCAGCATGGATATTTATGAAGTTGTGTTTAAAATAACAGATTATTTAGATTTTTAATGTAAAGATTTATTACATATTATACTGTATCAGATTTTTGATTATTTCGATTCAGATCAATCTGAACAGAAGAAAAAAAAGAAGAATATAAAGGAAAAGAAATCTGGAAAGACAAATGAAGAGGAAGAAGTGAAAGAAGAGCCGGAGATTATTCCAGAAATAGAAAGATTTCTTTGTTTGGGAAAAATATTGAAAAGAATCGCTGACAGTCCTTTTAAGGTATTATGTGATGATAATGAAAATGATGATAATGATAATGAAAATGCAACTTGAATTAATTACAATATTAATTAAATTGCTTAGTTAATTTACTATCTCTCTACAATGCAGTAATCTTGAAATTAAATAAATATTAATAATACTGTTATTGCATGTGAGCCAGGTGTTACAACGGATAAGGCATTTTGCTATGTATGCCCTTAATTGATCTAGCTGCCATATTGCCATATGAATTCTTATGTTGATCTGATACATTAGTCACTACATTCTTACAATGCTCTGTATGTGCATATTCATGTGCTTTATATTGCGTTTTATTAGTTGATATTAAATATCTGAAATATTGCAATATTACTAGAGATGGAGCCTGTTCCAGGAGCTATAAACAAACTAGTTAGAACACTTATGTATACGATGTAATGTAATGTTATTAAGGCTGATGATTTGGACGTTGACATGATAGTTGATGCCTGCATGTTTCTGTGGAAGAAATTCAAAGCCGCTTTTCAAAAGCAACAAATTGGTAACATTCAGAAGTCACGATATCTTGAAAAGATTGAAAATTATTCTCAGGTAATTCTTAGATATATTTGTTAAATATAGGAAAGTATACTGACTGAAATAGTATTCAAATTCTTGCCATAAATTTAACTGTAGCTTTAAAAATTATACTGTTATTTTTATATTTTGAGGATAATAATGATTTCTTGCGTGTTTTATACCTTATCATATTTGAGAGTTATATGACATTACAAAGCTACGATAAATAACTAGATATTATACAAAGTTATGACAGATGACTAGATATTATACAAAGACATTATAGATAACTAGATATTGTAAAGAGTTATTCCACATGACTAGCTCTACAGAAAATCTTAAAGCAATATTACGGCATTAATGAGGTACACTCTTAATTATAAATAATATTATAAAATTAGTGAAGTACATTATAAATTAAAAAAGTATTATTGAGATACGCTGTTAATTAAAAACATACGCACTTTTAATTAAAAATTATTACAACATTAATGAGGTACACTGTTATTTAAAAGTAATATTACAACATCATTGAGATACACTGTTAATTAAAAATAATGTTACAACATTAATGAGGTACACTGATTATTACCTACAGTGGATAGAGATACTCGACTCAGTTTATGACGTTATGACTTGGTGCGGAGTCACAAACATTGACGCGACACTCGCTGCTGAAATATCGTTGCGTCTAGCTCTCGCGCATGAGACTTGTTCTTGGATGAGAGCGGCGCCGCTGCCTGCACGAGAGGGTTAGTGGTGCGACATTTATAGCGAGTTTTAGATTGTTTGTTTCATACATTTGTACGTTCAGACAAAGGCAAAAGAATACAAAAATAAATAAAGAAATAGTAAAAAAATATATAAATAAATTTATATATAAATAAATTTATATATAAATAATAAATCAAAATAAATCAAAATAACTCAAAATTTAAATATAAATTTAGATTTATCAGGTTGATGACAATTAGATAGTGATTGATTAATTATGATAATTAATCAATCCTTGTCTTTTATTGTGATAATTAATTGTATTATTAATAATTATAATATATTGCTAGTAATATTTATAGTTAAGATAAATCCGATAAAACCTGATAAAAGCGTCTATTGGGCGTTAGAAATTTATCAGAGACTTAAGATTTAAGATAAACGTATTTAATATTATTAATATTTAAAAGATTTAATATAAAACTTATTACCGTTTTAAATTGTTAGCATTTTTTATCATTTTATCATATCAGGTTTTGTCTATTACCAAGTGTAATCATATAATTATTCACTAGTCTATAAATATTATTTATTATTAAGTAATAATCTCAGCAAATAGCTTAATTATATTACTACAGGACAAGAGCTTGTGTTTGGTACTCAACCTTCTGCTACTTCATTTAAAGCCAGTGGTACTCAGCTCGTAGCCTCTGACTCTCTGTCACGCATCCACCTTGTACGCGCGGAGCAAGTCTTAAATCAAGGCCTCACTAATTTATCCAGGGCTCGAGACTTTGTGGCTAGGCCCACTGGAGCCCTGGCTATAGCTGATGTCACTTGGGCTAAGGTCATTTGTTTTGATTTTATTTTGACATATGTGATTTTTGTGACATTTGGTTATTGCGATATTTGATTATGCATTTGATTATTGCTTAATTTGATTATGCATTTGGTTATGTCTGAAATAAACTGTTCTAAACAATTACTGCAATTACTTGCATTTTAAACAATTATTGTAAGTTTTTTATATTATAATACTGTATTTTAGGATCTTAACCCAGATCTGGACCCTATAAAAACATCTGATAATACTCCGCTTATTGAACCTATTGAATCATCATCAAAATCAACCATAGATATCACTTCTGATCTAAAACCTACCACCAGTTCTCTCGAAGCCATGCCTCCCACTGTCCCTTCAACCCCATTAGACCCCAAATCTATAGACCCCAAAGTCCCTGCCTCCAAAGTCTTACCCTCCAAGTCCTTGGACTCAAAAACTCCGAGCAGAAAAGCATCCGTTGCAACGAACGCTAAAATAAAATTTCCGAAAGAAAAATCTTCAGAAACAGATCAGACAGTTGATGAAGTTGTAGTGAAAGAGTTGCCTCAGAGAGTGAATGAAGAGGAAGAGAGGGAGAAGGAGAGGAAGCGAGAATGGGAGGCACTGGAGGTAGCAAAAGAGGTAGCATGTTTGGTGAGAGATCTTCATACTGATTTGCTCTTTCATTATCATCGTATTGCCATCAAACTTGCGTGCATGTGCTGCAAATCTGGTACGTAGAGATTTTTGCCATTTAGACTTTAAGTTTTATTGTTTTGTGCGCACAGATTCTAATAGGTTCATAAAGTGTATACATTGTACACACACATTCGATATCACAATAATTCATCTATGGATTTTTCGTCTAGGATCATTGTTGTAGATGTTTGGTCTAACAACATTTGATCAATGACAACAGTACGGTTATTATTAGAGTTAGGGTTATCCTGTTAGAGTTAGGGTTACGATAGTCCAGATATCTGTAGACAATGTATTGTACATGAGTAATCCTTATAACAGCCCTAAATGGGTAGATTTATGACTGTTAGTAGTGTGTCACTTTAATCTATTTTGTGCTTGTAAATGTTTTGCTCTGTGTGCTGTATACACTCTTGTTGGAATTAATATCAGTTGTGGCTGGATTTGTGTTTACCCCTGTCATTCCCAAAAGGAAATTTATTTACTTTGCTGTGTTAAGAATCTATTGTTCACTCGTCACTCATTTCACAACATATCAGTAAATTCTATTTGTTGTGCTGATGTCATGTCAAGCGATAGATTTTTACTTATTTTATTTATATTTTTCAGATAATCCTGGTCAACTGATCATGCCAGCCAATCAGGTAGAAGTTGTTGTGAGGTTTAATTTCTAATTTAAGCACTAATTTGAACTTGAATGTATTTAGTTAATATATGCATAAATATATATAATTAATATATACGTTGGTCTAGTGGTTAGTGCACTTGGGAATGAATACAGAGGTTGTGGTTCGATTCCCTTGAAATATTAGTTTTCTTACTCTCTCTTAATTAACCTTGCTCTGTTTCTAAGTCAAATGTATGACACATACGTTTGAACTATATTGGTTATGTTGTTGCATTCAAAAGACAAATAAATATTAACAGAACTTATAAACCTTTATTCTTTGCAGTATCAATCATGCACTTGTGGCCTAGAGGGCGTTCCCACAACAAGCCCCGCCCATCAGGGCAAGATCTACCAGGCCCTGCTGGCCATGCAGCGAGCGTCCTACTGTAGCTGTCCAATCAATAATAAGCAATATCAAAGAAAACTTTTAGATGTAAGTTTTTAACTTGTTTCTTTCTTCTTTTGAAATTGTGAATTAAATTTGAAATTTTTGGCATGATCATCATGCAAAACTGGATGAAGGTATAGTTAGATCCGAGCCTATTTGCTCAGTTGGTAGATAATCTTTCTATTAATTGGAGAGTCGTAGGTTCAAATCTCAGTCATTACAAAAAATGTAAATCTTATATTGCAGAAATGTTGACAAATAATTTGTTCTATTGCTTGACACAGTGTTGACCAGGTGTTTTGTAGAATAGCGTAGAAATTGATTGCATTATGCTGTGTTAATTCTTGTCTTATCCCGCTGCTATATGATGGGCCATTGATCAGACACACTAGTCATGTCATTGAAACAGTCACGCGTCTTTGTTTTGTGTTGATACTTATATGCAGAAAGAGAGACAAACAAACAGACATACAAACAGACATACAGAAAGAAAGATAAACATAAAGATAAGTATATAGACATATGGACAGATAGACTCTCAGATAGACAGACATATTGACTTACAAACGCAATAAATGTATGACGTTGTTTTCTACATCTTTCTACAGGATTCTAGAAGTCTACTTCAGGAAGCAGAAGTAGAAGAATGTAAGTTGTATCGTTTCAATAAATTACCCCCTGATGTGACGTCATTGACTCAGTCCTCTGTCCCTCCCCCTCCTCTACTGATATGTAGATCTGACACATCCATGGTATTTGCTCCGCCCACTTTTATGCCATCTACTGGTGAAAGGGTAATACATTTGTTTTTTTTTATACAAATTTTTTATACATTTGTATTTTACATTTGTATTTTTTTTCTTTTTTTCTCTTTGCTTATAAAATATAAAATCTATGACACAGTGGCATGCATTAAATTAAAAATTTTTAATGCAAAGTAAGTTTCTACAATTTTAACCTTTTTCAGTGGCGGATCCATGGGGGGGAGCGATGGGAGCGATCGCCCCCCCCCCCTACAAAGTCTTTTTATTTTTTTACATGTTAAATGAAAGGCTGATGGAGTGATCGCCCCCCCCCCTGCATAGTTGATATAAATTTTTTGTATGTTAATTTAAAGCTTGATGGAGCGATCGCCCCCCACCCCTACATAGTTAAGACAATTGTTTGTAATAAATTAATGTAAAGTTGGTAGGCTTCTATACATACATATTTGGACTATTTATAAATCGTGCAGTGTCATTCATAAACTCTTGCTAAAACTGACAACCTAAAAAAAAAAAAGGTCAGCGCTCTGAAAAAAAAATCGCCCCCCCCCTACAGTGGCGGATCCAGTGGCCTGGATCCGCCACTGACCTTTTTTAGATTTTGTTTGCTTATGTCACATCAGCACAAAAGACTATTTAGTAATGTGTTATAAACCGTGCATGTAGAAATCTTAGTGATGAGTGAACGCTTGAATATTAACACAGCTCTGTAAATATGTTTTTTGGGAATGACGGGGCCAGTGCGTATGAAACATCAATTTATTCTTATTCCTTGAGAAATTTTGCTTTTTGATGTTTTTTGTTATTTTTATTTTTTATTTTTTTTATTATTTTACTTTTAAAAAAAGTTTTAGTTTTTTGGAAAATTTGCCCCAGCAAGATATTTTGAAGCCAAATATCACATTTTTATAAGCCAATCAATTCTCTGTCAACTGATTCCTTGAGATTTCATCTTATTTCTCTGATGATAGTATTCTTGATATTTGTCCCAGGTTGCTTGGTATTGTCTGTTTGGTAGAAATGCTTGCGGTATTAATGTAAAAGTCAGACTTTCTGACTATGGTCTTTGTGGCACGGGATTGATGGTTAGTCGATTTGTTGCTATTACTTTTGGAATTTTAACTAAAATTATTGTAATTAATCTTGATTTACACGATTAAAATGTATAAATAACTTTTTATGTACGAGTCTATGATCAAATTACATGATGCATAACTATAATCTCATCAGTGATATGTTGACTTGTTTAATTGTCAATTTATTTGGAAGAAAGTTTGATTGCATAAATCAGGCCTTATATCAATCACTTCAATCTGTTCGTCTGTCTGTGTGTCTGTCTGTCTGTCGCTTAGAATTATGTTTTTGATAAAATGGTATCAATAATAATAGAGCTCATCGAAGTATATCAGTAAAGCAATATTCTGTATGTAAATATAACCTAAAATAACTAAAAAAGCCATTTCATTATATGATCACTTACAAATTAAGTTATCTTTCGCCACCATTTTTATTTCTAGTTGCCTTCTAGTAGCAAAGAGTTTCGAGTGACAGGTCTAAATCCTGGAGAAAAATACGTCTTTTCATTGGCTGCGTACGATTGTGAGGGCAGGCTGATTGGTGGAAAGATTGGGGCCAGTACTAAGCCTATAGTTGCATCTCATCCAATGTCTGTCATTATAACATGGGCTCATCTTTGCATGGTTAAAATCTCTTTTATATTACTTATAAATATAATAATAGAAAGACATAAGGCATAAAATAGGTTTACTATGATAACGTCGAAAACAAAAAGTCGAAAATAAAAAGTTCGCAATCAAAAGGTCGAAATTTAAATGATCGAATTATCAAAATATCGAAAATAATATAATCGAAAGATAGTAAAGTCGCACACTCATTTGATGGAAATATTAAAGAACCATCGATTATAATTAAATAAAGTAATTAATTATCAAATA
>JAQIXG010003447.1:0-14869 GCA_034700105.1 Oconnorella tubifera | reverse complement strand
ATTTACGATTATTTACGATTAGATTTACGATTATTTACGATTAGATTTACGATTATTTACGATTAGATTTACGATTATTTACGATTAGATTTACGATTAGATTTACGATTATTTACGATTAGATTTACGATTATTTACGATTATTTACGATTATTTACGATTAGATTTACGATTATTAAACGAATTATTGACAGGCCGTTTTGTCGGGTTAATGTATTTGTAGCCGGTTTTTCAGTTTAATGTATTCTGGGCAGTTTTATCTAGCTACGAACTATTGAAAACAAAACTAAAACTAAACGCTAACCTGTCTGGATAACCTTCAGAGTTAAGCGGACACATGTAGTTAACTTCCTTGAGGTTAACGTTAGAGAAGACTAACTTATGATTGCTAGAGTAGACGACAGTAGGTCTGTCAGAACAAGCGAATACATTGGTGGTGGAGTGAGAGCGAAAAGTTCTGAGAACTGTCGGCTGAGTGCCTAGGGTCACTTTCTTCCTATCACTCAACATGCCTAGAGTTTAATATATTTAATTATTTAAATAATAGAATTATTCAAAAGGAAGGAATTTATACATGAAATATATTTATATATGATATTATTTGATGTATAGTAATTAATATTTGATTTATTAATATAATATAATTTATAATATAAATTTATTATTATTGGAATTATTGGATATAATTTATATATGATATTATACAACGCTTAATAAATAAATTGAATTAAGCGTATTAATTAATTTAATGCATTCACAATTTAACAAATTAATTAAGAATAACATAGATATACTCAACTTAATTAATTAAATTATGAATAACTTTATGAACCGTAGACCCGATTCAATGTTGCTAATAGCTTAATATATAATATAATGATGTTAAAATTTCTTAACCCGTTTCAATATTCATATTGAAGTAGAAGAGAGAGCCATCTCCCAGTGCACAGAGCAGATAGTGGATGCCTTCAAATGATGTCATCAAGATTGAACGAGGGATTATCTCTACGCGTTTATACAAACAAATCACAAGCTATTTAATTGTACAAAATAGTCGTAAATCAAATTAATTACTAGCCTATTTGTGCTGATGCGACATTAAGGAACAAATGCAGCTATAACTAGTATTTCGCAATGTTAAGATTATCTTTCAAGTAATTTTCGCTCTTTTCAGTTAGTTTTAAAAAAGAAAAAGTCTTTACACGCAGTATTTTAATACAAAAAAATCAATAAATATCTAAGCCTTTTTTAAAACAAAGCGGACAGTTTAAATACAGCAATTTACTATAAAAACTATTTACACAATAAATAAAATCATCTTAAACCAAAGGGAACTGTTTAAATGCAGTATTATACTACAAATATCGAGCAATAAAATCATTTTAAAAACAAAGCCGTTTAAACGCTGTAATTATAAATGATGAACACACCTCCCCCCAGCATTTCAATATGCATAGACTCAAATGATGGCAGTCTAAGAAGTCTAGCCGATATGTCTGTCCATAAACCAACCGCACAGAAGTCAGCGTGTGTTGAACCTCCCTTCAATGGTGACGCGTCCAGACAGGCTATCTCATGCTCCATAGTGCAGGAACTAGAATAATGTCACATCAGCACCAAATGGATATTTTTATTGAAGACGAAAGAAGAATAAAACCTCTGATAGAAAGATACATGGACAGAAAAAGAGACGGATAGAATGACAGACTGAAAAATAGTAAACAGACAGATAGATAGATAAACAGATAGATAGATAAAAAGAGAGACAACAAGAAATTCAAACAAAAGGCAGACAAAGAGATCCACAGTGAGTTAGACAGATGGACAAAAGTAGAAAAAGACAGACAAACATACTAACTAAGACAAAGAGAGATAGAAACACAAATTCAGACAAAAACTGAGACACAGAGACAGATAAACAGTCAATCAGACAGACAAAAACAGAGAAAGACATACAGACAACCATACAGACAAACAGATAGACATACAAGCAAAAAGACAGACAAATACACAAACAGACATACATACATACAAACAGACAGACATACAAAAATACATACCTGACTTCCCTTAATCCACCCTCTAGTATATCAATACAATACAGTTCACTGCCGACTGAACACAGAACTTGACAGTGATTACAACTAGCGACGCTAATGTTGCGTCCTGACTTGGGACTCCATTCACCAAGGAGACTCTTTGTTAGCGCATTAACAAGGCGCACTGATGATGCCGTTATCTGTCACGAAATAAACTTGGTGTCACGAGATATCATACATAGATATTTGGGCTATGACATTAAGTCTACAGACATTTAGGCTATGATACTATGTACACAGACATTTAGTCTAAAACACTATATCTGCAGACATTTGGTCTATGACAGTATGTCTACAGACATTCAGTGTACAGATATTGATACAAACTGTGTGAAAAAATTGAGTGATGAGTGAACGCTTGACTCTTAACGCAGTAAATAATATTTATTTAATTATGATGGGAGGTGTGAGGGGGGAGGGGGGCAAGCACGTGTAAAACTCATTTTCATTCCAAAAATCAATGAATATACAGACTTTTTATTCTCAAAGTGAATGAATATATAGACTTTATATTACCCAAGTGAATGACTATATGGACTTATTATTCCCCAAGTGAATGACTACCTGAATGAGCTGATCATGCGCTACATTGCTACAACAGAAAGTCTGTTGGTCTGTCAAGAATCCAGACAAATCTGTCTCCTCGACCTCCTCTCCATTCAACATCAAAACTCTACAAGGGGGGGGGGGGCAATGTTTATGAGAAAATATCATGATGTAATAATATATCATGATAATGTTGATAATGATGATGATAATGATGATAATGATGATGATAAAAATGATGGTAAAAATGATGATGAGCATTATTAATATCTGGAAGGGTTATTATTAAAAATGGACTGGATGATAATTAGTAAATGAGTAAAGAGTATGATGATATTTATCCATTCATCCATCCATTCATCCATCAATCCACTCATCCATCCATCCATCTTCTATTTGTCTATCCATCTCTCCATCAATCCATCCATCTTATATCCACCATCCATTTTGATCAACTAAAACTAACCAGACAACATATCCTACCTAGTCTGCCCAACAAAAGCCAGCACAATCATGTTGTCATATCTGGCTGATCCTATACGTATAGGCCACACCCCCTTGATGCCTGATAGGTCAATACTTGCGTGTTCATGTATGCCTATACCATTACGTATTATACGTAGACTGCCTTCTTTATACGCACCAGAACAGGTCACTAGCTGTGAGATATATGATAGAAAATGATTCTTAAACACTAGTTATAATCATTACTCTTAATCATTAATGCTAATCTTTAATAATTACTCATTAAGCTAATCTATAATCGTAATCATAAATCTCTAATCATTAATCTTAATCATTAACCTTAATAATTATTACTCTTAATCATTAATGTTAATCTTAAATCATTAATCATTAATTTAAGTTTTAAGCGTAATCATTTATATTTAATTTTAATAATTTAGCTTTAATAATTACTCTTAATCTTTAATCGTAATTTATTTCTTTATTAATTTTAATTAACTTAAGTAATTACTATCATTAATCTTTAATCATTAATCTTTAATCATTATCATTAATCTACAATCAGTAATCTTTAATCATTCGTCTTAAATCCTAATCCTTAATCACTAACCTTTAATCATTAATAATAATCATTAATCTATAATCATTAATCTATAATCATTAATCTTAATTTATTTATCAATCACTGATTATTATCCCATCATATCTCAAGGACAAACCACATGACTTTCAATATTCAACATACAAAGGCCACTGACCTGTCCTTGGCCTTGTCTTTCAAGGTCAACCACACACATGTCCACAATGGGGCCAAGATTTGTAAAACTTTCCATAACTTGTACGTATGAACCGTGTTCATTTACTTCTACGTTTAACTAAAGGGTGCAACAAGTCTATCATAAAGTAAAATGCTAAATTATAATTCAAGAATTTACTCAGAACTAAAGGATGCAACAAGTAATTATAAATTTCATAAAATTGCTCATAAAATAACTAACATTACTTTCATATTACTTTTATATTGTGTAAAATTAATAATGCCTATTTTTATATAGGAAACCTTCATTATTTAACTGTTTTGAAATACAGAAACAAGTTATTTAATAAATAAATAAGTTACTTTAATGAGTTGAGAGTCCCCCAGTCTAGACCCAGCGTAGACAACACCGTTATCTAGATATGTTAGACATTCAGCTATTGTGGTCTACAAGCAATCAGCAATAGCAAACATCTTACAATCGATATAATTACAACTAGAAATAAAGTTATTTTATAAAGTATATAAGTTAAAAGTCTATTATTCACTCTTGCTAATGATAGCGAGTTAGAATTAGGGTTAGGGTTAAGTTTAGGGATTGGTTAGGGTTAGTAAATAAATCTCCGGGATAGTTCGTCAGATTAATTATTGAAGTAGAGTATAGAATTAAATATATAATTAATTTAATATATAATTAATTACTTGATTAATTACTACATTCACGGTTGATTTGTTATATTTTTTGAGTTATATTTCAAATTATTTCACTAATATCTAATAATGTATTCGACTTAAATTCAACGTTTATTTATCGAGGTACAAAACTGAACAAACACCTCTCCTAGCAGTTCTACTTTGAGATCTTTAACATTACTTGTTCCTTGTTCTTTCTCAAGTAGCAACATAAACAATCTACCAGCCATGTCTCCCAGTAAATAACGACTTCCGTTATCATCAACCTTGCCGTAGCAAGTGATTGTACTTTGCTGCAAGAATTGTACTCAAATTATATTCTTTAGTTTAATATCAAGATTTCCAAACAATATTTACAAGATCTATATTTATATTAAATTTTTAGTTTAAACTCAGAACGATATATAAACTGTAAACGATATATATACTGAATTGAGCGTTGAACTAAAAGATGCAGCAAATATTAGTCTTGTATTCCATATAAAAGTAGCCCCTGTTATAAGACAGTAAATTAAAGATTTATTCAATTGGGTCTAGTACCCCCCAGTCAAAGACTTAAAGAATAAAAAATAAGATGAGCTCCTCAGAGCCAATGTTTACAATAGACGGAGAGATGGAAGATCGTATTACTTCAATAGACGGAAAGATGCAACATTTTTTTACAATAGACGGAAAGACGGAATAGTTTTTTATCTTATAATTAAACATCTGGCTGAATAGTAATATGATATGTAAGGCTAACCTTAATGATGGGAGGGGCCACAGCTAAAAAGCTGTCCCCCTTGTGATAGGTTATAGATTCCTGGCCAATAATAAGGGCTCCACCAAAGGGCTCAGGGACTGAAAAACATTCAGTCAAATAAAGCATGATGATGGTGATGATAATGATAATGAAACATAAGTACATATGTATAGAATCTGTACATATGTAAAGAATTTTATATATGTATAGAATCTGTACATATGTATAGAATATGTAGATATGTATAGAATCTGTACATATGCTCTCTTGTATTTTAATTCACAAATATTTAAACCAAATATAATCTAAAATACACCAGCTATAACAAGATTGGCTTCAGTCTCCACATTATCCTGCTTCCATGGTCCTTTAAGGAATTCCTTATCCCTCAGTGAGATCTCATATGTCTTAACATGACGCCCGTGGGTGTCCTAACAAACCAACACCAAAAACATACCAATTACACCCAACCAAGGCGTAACACCATAAATACTAGGTGTCAATAACACAATAAGGTGTCTTTTCTTGTATATATAATGTAATTCATATAAAAAACCTTCAAATACGCTTCAGATTAAACTACAGCTGAAGAATGCTAATTTATTTAATTTCGATTTCATTTCAATAAAGTTTAAATTGAGAGGCAACTACATATTGACTGTTAGAAAACAAAAGAAAGTAAAAAAATTAAAAAAGAACGACCTGATGCACTAGGATAATAGTGGGTTCCTTGCAACCGTGTAAGAACTGTACGTCTATAACGTTCAACTCTTCTAGTCTAATATATGGAAAACAACAAATATCATCATCATCATAATTATCACCATCATCATAATCATCATCAATATCATCATCAAATTATTTAATAGAAACAAGCTACCTGATAAACAGACAAACTTAATGCTAAACAAAACAATTCTAAACAAGTAATGCTAAATAAACAGACTTAATGGTAAACAGACCTAATGCTAAACAAACATAACCAATGCTAAACAGATAGACCTAATGCTAAACAGACCTAATGCTAAACAAACATACCCAACGCTAAATAAATAGACCTAATGCTACATACAAAACCTACCTGATATTAAAAGCCTTCAGTTCCTTGATGTCTCTCTCTAGAGGTATGACTTTAAAGAGTCCGTCATAAAGTCTCAATCCTATGAGACGACATTGTGGCTCTATAATACCAATTATACCGGTCTCTGATGGGCGACCTATGCGATCCTATATACAACAATGGCATTATACGATCGTATATACAACAACGATATCTATTGTTGATATATAAACTGAAAGGTATGATTAATATTGTAATTTATTAAGTAAGTATGCTTGAGTGAAGGGTACATTCCAGAAAGGATCTAAATTTAATTAAAATACCTCATACTTGTAAAGAAGCGCAGGAAGTAGAAATAGTTGTAACCTGTACACTTCCATGCGCTCTTGTTATGATCTCTATTCCCTCCTCTGTCTGTTCACACTCCAGTATCATTGCATTGTAACGAGCAGTCAACAAAAAGAGCAAATCTTTTTCCTCATTCTTTAAAAGAAAAATAATAATTTGGTCTACCAACATTAGATTAACCTTAACCATAACCCTAACCATAACTCTAACCCTAATTCTAACCCTAACTCTAACCTTAAATGTAACCCTAACTCTAACTGTAACCCTAATTCTAACCCTAACTCTAACCTTAACTCTAACCCTAACCATAACTCTAATTCTAACTCTAACCTAACTCTAACCGTAATTCTAACCCTAACTCTAACTCTAACCCTAACTCTAACCCTAACCATAACCCTAACTTTAACAACAATATCAACCACATAAATGTCACTGCACCAAATATCTAAACAAATTATCACAGATTAAAAATCTGTATAGCCGAATTATCTTGCTACCCAAAAACATATCATTTGCCCATCTTGTTTTTTATCATCTATACTTTTCTCTACACTTCGTTTGTTCTTTTTTGGGGTTTTTTGTTTTGTCTTGTTTGTCCGCGCAACCTACCTTCGGTCTGTAGAATTGTAGGACTGCAATCCTGCCGTAGATTCCTATTTCCTTGACAGGTCTCAGTCCTTCCGGAGTCACAACGTAAATCTCTAATCTAGTGTTCTTTGCTATGACAAGATTGAGATCATCTTTTGATGTAAAGTGTCCTTGGAATAAAGATTAAAAGGTTTCAGTTGATATCAGAAATAAAACAAACATAGAAAATGTATTTATACTATATTTAAATATTCGGCAGCTAAAGTAATAGCACATATCTTTAGCATTTTATTCAACTTTTTTACTGCTTTACAAGTAAAATTACACATAAAATAAATCAATGATATTCAAGAACATTACTGAATCTCCAGCTATAAAATATTTATTTAATAATCAAGTTATATCTTGCAACAATTATCCTTACTAAAACTAAATACGCAGCTTAGAATTTATCCTCATTGAAATAAGCGTTAATTTTTTGCCTTTAAAATTGAAAAGGGAACCAGTCAGTGAATAACTAAAACATTTTACTTGCACAAATAATGTGCTCATGAAATAAAACATATGAGCCGCATTTTATGCAATACCGCGCTAAATATAAATAATTAAATAAATAATATCTTATTTATTTACCTGTAACGCATGCATTGACAGCTGTAGGCTTGTGCGCTGTAATCACGTAATTATTTGCCATTCTAGTAATTAATTAATTAATTATTTAATTAATTAATTATTATAAATAAATAAATAATTATTTTAATTAAATAAAGTAAATAAGAGCGATAATAGAGATTTTATTGGAGACAAAATGTAGATCATACAATATCGTGGTGTGCTAAGGGTAGATGATACAATATCGTGGTATGTTAAGACGTATACGTTTAGGGTTAAGTTTCGGGGTTGGTTAAAATTAGATGTAATAATTTAATAAATAAAAATATATTGTTTTAGATGAAGTTAATAAGTAAGTAGTTTATCTCAGTGTGTAGTAAACACTGAAAAATGATCGAAGATTATTATTAAATGTATTAATTGTCTTATAGCTATAAAAACAATTAGTTTTATGTACAGTATATTATATTAGACTAATAGTCTTATAGATTTATACGTATTATATTATAGTTGTATTTATATAAGTTTCATTTCGTTATTTGTAAACTATTCTCAGACATTTGGTTAGTAAGGTCTACGTGGTTTTCCTCAGATAGTTCTTTCGTTTCACGAAGCTAGTTTCTTTTTGATATCAAATAGACACATTTTTGCCAGACATAACAGATTTAAGGCTTTAATTAGACGAGTATGTACATCGTGCAATTATATAAACGTTATGAGTCAATCGACATAAGACTTTAGACGACATAATAATTTTTATGGTCAATTTTGAAGTGTTATGCAATTCTACTTGCTCAATAAAACGTAGATCGATTGGTATCTAAGATTACATTCGTTGTAAGTCTCTTTATTTTGATTTGAACTATCTAGATATAAATAATATTTTTTGTGTCATATCACACAGGTCGAAATTTAGACAACCGGGACCTGACATACTCGAAGAATTTCACTACTCAATTGAGGCAAGCGAGACATCTTGTATAGCTTATCATAATAATTATTGTGCGAGCTAAAATATGTGTATGTTAACGTCCGAATTACTGTATTTTATGAACGACAATTTAAGAGTCCATGAGAATTGAACCTGGACCTATAGTGTCTGGTGAATTATTGCTTCACCAACTAGCGTTGACATGACATAAGTTGTACCATTGTAAATTTACAGCTTGCATTGATTTCTCTTCCACCAATGCTCCGTGAAGAGAAAATATACGTTGGCTTAATGTAGGGTTATATATAAATGTTTAAATTCCCCCACTGAAAATATATTTAGACAACTGTTTAGTGCACCATTTGCTCAACTGCTTAACTACTATTATATAGGGCCTACTTTTTTATGTATCCATTCTTTTTATAGTTTTGTATAAGACATGGCTTCTGCAAGCGAACAGACTGTGAAAATTGTTGAAAGAGAAATCACTCGTTGTTCAATTTGTTTGGAAACATTTAAGAATCCAAAATGTCTTCCATGCATTCACACATTCTGCCTGGAATGTCTGGAGAAATGTAAAAAAGTTAAAGATGGAGAAAAAATCTCACAGTGTCCATTGTGTCGTAAAAATTTCCGAGTTCCAGAAGGTGGCTTTGAAAAGTTGCCCTATAATTTCTTCATTGGACAACTGTTAGAAGTAGCCAGTATTAGTTCGGTAAATATTCAACAAATCAGATGTGATTTGTGCGATAGTAACAAGACCGATCAAGGCAAAGATGAGAATCCACCAGTAACCAAATACTGCATAGACTGTGGACAAAACTTGTGCGATTCATGTCAGATCTTACATAAAAGAATTCCATTGTGCAAAACTCACAAAATAGTACCACTTGGTGACAAGAATGAATCAATGATCAAGTTAAGAACAAGTTACTGTGACACTCATCAAGATAAACCTCTGGAATTTTATTGCTACAAATGTAAGAGTCCGATATGTATAACGTGCACAATATTGGATCACAAGCAACATAACTGTGAAGATATTAACAAAGCAGCTCAGCTCTTTGTAAAGAAACTTAGAGAGCAATTTCCAGCGTTAAGCAAATGTATGCTTACCAGTGATAGTGATGAAAATCAGAAAGATATTGAAAAGAAAGAATTTCTAAAGAAATTATTAGAAACTGAAGAAGCAATAAATAAAACTACTGATGACCTGATTGCTATCATAGAAACTAAGCGAAAAAGTTTGTTGAAAGAACTGAATGTTTTTAAAGAAGAACGTTTGAACATGCTGCAGACAAGATCAATAATTGAAGACTTTAAGAAGTACATTGAGGAGTTGATAGAACGTGGTTCATCTTATGATATATCACGTTCAGCTGATGGTCTTCTATGTAGAGCAAAAGAGTTGATGGAAACTCAAGAAAAGTTCAACAAAGATCAGCCGTTAAAGAATAGAATGAGTTTTGTGCCGGCCAGTATACACAATATAACAAGTGGGTACACAGAGATAGTTGGTCAACTAAAAGGTAAGCCATGCAGTCGTAATTATAGGCAGTGCTATGCCATGAAATGTACAATACTATTGAACAGTATGATAATAGCACTCAAGTTGATGTAAAAGTTAGTTTGTAATAAAAAGTACTTTTCAGCTTTTAAGCATTAATGGCTGCAGCTCAAAGTATCATTGAGCCTATTGAAACAAACACACAGAATTTTTTTATGTATTGAATAATTATTTGCATTGAATAAAACAATTTATGTATTCCATACAAAAATGATAAGTATTTAATGCAACAATCATACATACTGAATATCACATTTTTTACATTTGCATAGTTATAGACATACTCGTTTTACAACAGGTTATTGAGCATTTTAAAATACCCTCTCCTTCCCCTACTCTATCCCATCTCTTCTTCTCTCCTCCCTCCCTCCCTCCCTCCCTCTATCTCTTTATCTTTCTGTCTTTCTCTCATTCTCTCTCCCTTTTCTATTGTTTGTGTTCACATGAATTGTAGCTTATGTCAGAGAAAGACAATTAAATCTACTATCAGACAAGTCTAAATTGCTGCATGTTATTCCTTCTACTGGAAGGCAAGTTACTGGAGTTACAATGCTAGGAAGTGATTTGTTTGTGGCACGTCAAGGCATTAAACACATCACAGTCTACAATACATCAACATTTATTGAAACGTGTCAAATAGCTGTTCCTCAGTTGAATCAAACATACAGCATAGCAGCTTGTCCACAAAACAATTGCCTCTATATAAGTGACTATAATCTTCAACAAATACACCGAGTTCAACAGTCTGATCAACTATTAACCGAGTTCAACTATTCTATCACTAAGTGGCCAGTGAATGGGACGCCATACGGTATTTCAGTTACAAGAAATCATCTACTGCTTGTTACTATCTACAATCACAGTCCATCATTGCTTCGTGAATATACAACACAAGGCAACTTACAGAGAGAAATTAAACTTGATAGCAGTATTGCCAATCCAATGCATTCCATTGAACTGTCCAGTGGTCAGTTTGCAGTTAGTCATCTGGGTGCCTTACATAGAGTCTGCATAGTGGATACAGATGGAAACATTATTTATTCATATGGAGCAAGTGATGGATTATCAGCAGCGCAGTTGAATAATCAATGCTCTTTAGCTGTTAATAAAGATGGATTTATATATGTTGCTGATCAGTTCAATCACAAAGTTCGTCTGTTAAGTCCAATACTGACCCATGTAGGTGATGTCTCTATACAAGGACATCAGCTGAACGGTCCTAACCGTCTGCATCTAGATGAATTCAATGGACGACTGTATATAGGGGAATGGAATGGGAGGGTTTTTATCATGGACTATACTGACTATGAAATGATCCCACTATCCCACTATCCCAGACAACAAGATGACTCCGATATGGCAACCGAATGTGGAACGATATTGGAGATGGTGGTTGCTTGTGTGGACACGGATCGAGAAAAGGAAGACGTGTTGAAGCAGAAGTGGCAAGCAAGAGTAAGGAATGCGCACTTTGTAGAAGAGGATTAGTGAAATGATTGAGTGGGAGTGGCGGGTGAGTAAGATGGGAAGTAATTATGTAAATAGATAAGTTTTGAGAGAATATTAAGATGTATATATGAGGGAGATGATGGAGTTGGGACGATAACGTTGGAGACTATAGTTGAACTAGTGACTTATTTGATTGCGAGTTACTATTTTTAATCAAGAAGAATCTATCTAAAAGTTTGAGACTAACCCTCTCAAACTAGGAGTCCCGCACATTTTGGAGGGTCGGGGGAACAGGAACATCTTCCCCCGATACCTATCTTGAAGACAGAAGACTCAGTGAGGGACGTGTCAGTACCCCTCTCTCAGACGATGTACAGAGATGAAAGAAGAAACCGTCGTATCGGGCAGATCTGATCGGCCTTGATATCCCTTCTTCACCCTGCGTTACTTAGCAGGGGTCAGATGTTATATAAACATTGCGTACGAAGATTTAAAGCTCTTTAGGAGATTAAATTTAAGTAGGACTTTATAAATATAGACATTCTGTTGAGTGATAGGGATAGACTTTGATATTAATTTTATATATAGTAAACATATACGTAGGGGAATTTTGCAAGAGGGGAGGGGACAAAAAGTCAGTGCTGTTTTTCAAAAATGTTTTTGAATATTTTTGGTCATATTAAGTTTTACGACAAAAATTATGATGGGTAAGACTAAGATGGGGAGGGAGATATTTGTATAATATTATGAATATTGAAGTTGTAAGGACTTTAATTAGTGATGCATTGATGATGAGTAACAGTATTATGATTGTTTTTTTTATGTTTAAGTGATTTTTAAAGTATTGATTGATGATTGTGTTTCATTATTGTATAAACGCGATTTAATTGAATTCAATTGAATAACTTTAGTTTGAACATTTTTAACTTTGTATTTAGAATTAAGTAATTGAATTGTAGGTTGAAATGCTTACAAGTGTAACATTGGGATAAATATAGTTTAAAAAGGGGAAGAGTCCCATTTATTTGGAAGTGGTATTATGTTAGAGTTCGAGTGAACTTAATTCTTGCGCATAATTTTGAACTGTATAACTTTGACCCTATTTGATTTTTTATTAAGGAGACATGATGACTTTAAAACGAGATGTTGCAATTGTAACTTGTATTATTTGAATGTTAAGATTGTATTGTAATGATAGACGTGTAAACTGTTCGAGGTTAAGGCGCATTCTTTTTCTTTTCCAAATTTCATAAGTATTTTTGAAGTATAGCGAATTATTGAGGACAATAATTAAAGAAGGGGGGAGGCTATGTAATGAAATTTGGGGGGGGGGGTTACCGTAATAAATATTATAATATACGAACAGTTTGCATTTCGACCATATTAATATTGTAATCTTATATATATATATATATGTGTTAAGCTTTCAGTAATTGATTTGATAGTATTGTTTAACTGACGAACGCGTCTAGGCCTTTAGATATCCTAGACAGATTCTGCTTAGTTGCTTGCATGCACGCGAGTCATTTGCTGCATGAACGCATCGAATTTGCGGACTTGCAAAATTTCAGTCTTATCAAGAGTATTTAGAGCGAGAAGACGTGCATTGATATTATTGTAAAATTTTATAAAATAAAGATATAATTTGAATATTTAGCGCTGAGATAGTTAGGTTTAAGGTATTATAGGCGTTTGAAGAATTAGTGAAAGGTGTATTAACGAACAGTAAGTGTTTTTTTAATTGTTTTATTTGGTGACATTGATTTTATTAAATAAGTTGAATATCGGAGCATGTGTTTGAGTTTTAAATGTAAGATTAAGGTTATAAATCGGGCAAGTTATTGTATTACGAACGTAAATAAAGAAATAAGACAATATTAGAAGTAAGTGAGCATTATTTGATAAGAAATAGAAATAATAATTATTAAGTTATAAGAGTTTTAGATAAATTTAAATTAAGTTGCTTCTGTTTATTGAGGTTAAAGTTCAGTCAAGTAATCGCAATTAAGGTTAAGGTTAGGGTAAGGTTTTATCTTGTAGGAATTAAGTCAACGAGTTGTGTTGGAGTGCCGGACGAGGTAGTTGGTGGTGTTAGAGTTGTATTGAGATGCTGGTCTTCGGAGAGACCGGAGAGACCGGAAGGACCGGAGAGACCGGAAGGACCGGAGAGACCGGAGAGACCGGGAGGACTGGAGAGACCGGAAGGACCGGGAGGACCGGAAGGACCGGAGAGACCGGAAGGACCGGGAGGACCGGAGAGACCGGAAGGACCGGAGAGACTGGAGAGACCGGAAAGACCGGAGAGCTGTTATCTTGAAGGAAAGCTAGATAGAAGGAGAATCGTTATAAGTAGCGTTGAAGTAGAAGTCAGTTGGAGATGTCGAACGACTACCCCTCGTCGCAGGCCGACAAGTCTGCATTGTCTTCAGAGGAAGGAGGAGACAATTTCATGGACCCCGTGAGTCATAGCGCAGCTGAGTCGCAGCCATCTGGCAGCGCCTCGTTAGTACGAGACGGGGGCGACGTTGGCGAACGGGCGAGCGCGACAATATTTTATGTCGCCTTAGGTTTTTAATTACTTTTTCAAATAATGCTATATCGCCACTGTAGTTCACATTATTATATTGACTAATGTCAAGTGATTCTAGTGTCTTATTTAACTCTCTTAAGACGCTAAGTAATAAAATTACTATTAGCACAGAGAAATACAGACCAATGTTTAATTTTTTAAAAAATCTAACTAGGGTAATTAAAGTTTGAGTAATGAACATTATTAGGTAGAAATTTTTTTACTGTAATAAGTTGTAACAAGTCAATGTGAAATTATTTTCAGTACATCATTATGTAGAAAATAAAGTTTTGAATTAAATTTAATTAAAGATTTTATTATTATTTCAATAATAATAATAATTATCGTCCAGATGGTCTGACTCTAATTCCTTGGCAGAGTGGTCGTAACCTGATCTGGGATGTGACAGTGGCTGATACGCTGGCTGTCTCACACCTCTCCAC
>JAQIXG010003446.1:0-14870 GCA_034700105.1 Oconnorella tubifera | reverse complement strand
AGTGGCAGCCCCAGTGGCAACCCCAGTTGTGGCAGCCCCATCAATGTTAGGAAAGAGAGAAAAGACAGGAGTGGTAAGGTCGGCAATATCTGGCGACGTCACATCAGCACTAATCTTTGTCTGCAATAGAGAGAGAGAGAAGGAGAGTGAGAGGGATGGAGAGAGAGAAGAAGAGGTATGGGGACAGAGAGAAAGAGTAACCCTAAACTTAACCCTAAATTAAATCTAAACCTAACAGAATCATTTAATAATTACAAGAAACTTTATATGGCATAGAATACAAAATATGGCTTATAATACGGCATAGAATATCAAATATAGAATATGGCATAGAATATGGCATAGAATTTAGAATATGGCATAGATATAGACTGCAGAATATGCTATTGCTCACCTTATCATCTATGCTAGCCGTCTTGGCTGCTTCGTCTGCTGTTTTCTTACTAGCCGCGCTGGCTGTAGCCGCCTCTGCAGCCGCTTTCTGCCGCTTTTCTCTCAATTCAGCCAGCTCTGAGTCCCTGTGCTTCTCCAGCTCTTCCAAAATACTGCCCTTTAGGGCTAGGGTTAGAGTTAAATACATTAGGGTAAAACGTAGAAAACATAACGTGTATAACAAGTACTCAAGTACACAAGTACTCAAGATGTATATACTTTAAATACAAATACAAACTTTATAAGTACAACAATACATCAGTATGCAAGATGTTAAGTACACTACAATACAAGTACTGTAACAATACTATAAAATACTTAATACTTGAGTATTAAGTACTTTATAAAACAAGTACTCTAGACAAACCTGTAATACAGTCATGCATACTGTCTCCATCAAGTACTCTAGCCTCCTCTGTCCATCTACACAGCGCAGTAGGGATACTTGACAGTACTCCAGTACCTGAATTATCGCTTTCATTCAGAACGTCATTCTACAAACGTCACATCAGCTCAGTTTATAGTTAGAACACAGTTTTAAGAGAGTTAATGTCAGAGATAAATTAAACGTGTTTTACTAAAGGGTGCAGCAAGTCAAGGAAATACCGTACACGCGGAATAAAGTGCAAAATTACTTATTTAATCAATTTTAAATTAAAAAAAAGTCAAAACAAAAATTGATAAAAAAATTAGACAGAGACACAGACAGACAGACAGACCGACAGACAGATAAACAGACAGACAGACAGACAGACAGATAAACAGACAGACAGACAGACTGACAGACAGATAAACAGAGACAGACTGACATGAAAGAGGTCATCAAATAGAGGTTCCTCAGCTCTAGACATCACTCTCAGTTCATCCTCTGACACTAGATGTACCCTGGTAGAGCCGTGGCCCAGTGTGCCGAGTTGTAGCATGTCAGCAGCCGCGTTTGTGCCGAGTAGTCTACGAATATAATGACGGTCAAGTTTAGCACGAGATCAGCACGATATATATATGACATATAATACACTTAATATTATATATGACATATATACATAATACATAGAACATCTAAAATTAATATATGACATATAGTAAATATTTGATTAAAGTTTAGGGTTAAGGGTTAAGTTCAAGTTAAGGGTTAAATTAAGAATTAAGTTAAGGGTTAAGTTTATAGTTAAGTTTAGGGATAAAGTTAAGGGTGAAGTTTAGGGTTAAGTTTAGAGTACCTTTGTAATATAGCTGGTGGGTTTTGATGCCTGGCTCTGGCATACTGTACATGCAATGTCTGCGTGTTAGGGTTGTACCTGTAAGTGTTTCTTGGTCGACCCGTTCTGTGGACCCTTGTGGTCAGGGAGCCTCCTGCACCCCCGCCAAAATTATGGGACTCCGTGTGGCGGACTAGGAGGGGGTGAGCCGCCGTCACGTTACTGGGGGGAGGGGGTACTACAGGCCCTGAAAATAAATTGAAATTAAAAAAAAAATTAAGATTTTTTTAAAATTTCTACGAGAAATGAAATTATAGTATTTAAAAAAATATTGACAGATATGAGATAAACAGAGAGAGAGACAGACAGACACACAAAGAGACAGGGAGAGAGACAGAGAGAGACAGACAAACTGTATAATAGAGACATACAGACAGATAGATAAACATACACACACACAGACAAGCACACACACACACACAAGCACAAACAGACATAAAAACATAAAATTCGTTAGTTTAAACTTTTCTAAAGACTGCAGCAGTGCGTTCATAAACAACACCAAACTCTAACCCTAAACCTTCCTATTTCTACATAGATACCACTAGGCTAATAATATCCACCAATAGAAAGAGAGAATACAAACCTGCCAGATCATTAGCATTGTCTGTATCATGCAATGTCATTGGACGTTGAAACGCGCGCATTAGATGGTCAGTCAATGGTATATTACTGGATGCTAATTCAGTCAATCAATTAGTCAATCAATTAATCAATTAATCAACCAATAATGTTTAAACTTAAACTAAAATAAACAATAAAATTAAAGTTATGTAAGATTGTCTGGTAAGAATAGAGTAAATCAAAGATCAAAGTTAATTCTCAGATTTAAGTTAATCAGAGATTAAAGTTCAACTAAAATTAAATAATAAGATTAAAGATAATCTCAGATTAGAGTTAATTCTCAGATTAAAGTTAATCAGAGATTAAAGTAAATCTAATATTAAAGTAAATCAGATATTAAAGTTACTCAGAGATTAAAGTTAATCAGTGATTAAAGTTAATCAGTGATTAAAGTTAATCAGAGATTAGAGAATGAAGTCTTACAAGGAGGCAAGATATCTTCCCAGTGACTCAGCAAGTCATCATTGTCAGCGTCAAGTCTGTAGAAGTCATCATTGTCCATAGTTAAGAAATCATCATCATCTGCATCCATATCTGAACCCTGCACATTAACATCACATCAGCACAAATACAATAAAGATTAACTGTTTAATGTCACATCAGCACAAATACAATAAAAGGATTTGTTTTTTAAAGTAAATATTATTAAAGTTCTTAACGTCACATCAGCACAAATGATAATAGTTTGTTGTGTAATGTCACATCAGCACAAATATAATGAAAGTTTGCTGCTTAATTTCACAGCATAAAATGATAATGGTTTGTTGTTTAAAGTCAAATCAGCACAAAGATAATAATAGTTTGTTGTTTAATGTCACATCAGCACAAAGATAATAATGATCTACTAATGGGTACAACAAGAAAAAACATAAATAAAAAATGTGATTTTTTTTTTTAAACAAATTGTATGAAAGAAAAGAACCTCATCATCATCTTCTACATCATCATCTTCATCATCATCACCATCATCATCATCTTCATGTTCTTCCGCCCCCGCTCCTTCATCATCATCGTCATCATCATCGTCGTCATCATCATCATCATCATCGTCATCATCTCTTTCGTCTTCTACTTCGCCGTCAGAATGTTGAGCGTCGCGGTCTAAACATCAAAATATATTTGATTAAAGGGTGCAGCAAGTTAATTAGCTTTAAAAGTTCTAAGTTTATCTACTAAAGGGTGCAGCAAATAACTGGTTAACCGGCAGAAAGTTCAAAGTTTATCTACTAAAGGCTGCAGCAAGTTAATTAGCGTCAAAAGTTCTAACTTTATCTATTAAAGGGTGCAGCAAGTTTGAAGTTTACATAGTGAAGAGTATTAAAATCTAAAAACAGCAAATTAAAGCTTAACTACTAAAGGGTGCAGCAAGCTGTAAGCTTAGCATCTTAGCTCATAAAACTAAGCCTATCATTTACAAATAATATCAAATTTAACCACACAAATTAAACATTTCACTCAAGGGTGCAGCAAGTCAGTTAAAAATCACGCATCACCCCTTTCTAGTTTAGCAAATAAATTACTCAATAATACTAATTATAGTAATTAATAATAATACTAATAATACTAATTGAATAATAATAAAACTAATAGTACTAATAATTTGTAAGCGTTAAATTTCCAGAATAAAAACTGTGCGCGCCCCCCACCTTGAGTCGTGAGCCCCCCCTCATCATCATCATCATCATCACTGATATCAAGCGTTATCATCTGAGAATCATGATGATCATCATCAGCGGTCACTTCAATGTCGATCTCTTCGTGATTGCGTGATGCGTCTAGGCCTTGCTCATCAACTTATGCGGAAAAATGCGAAATTTTAAACTGCTATTACAGGAGGATAACTAATACAACTTAGCGTTAGTGTTAGGGTTTGGTTTAGGATTAAAGTTAGGGTTAAGGTTAATGTTCAGGGTTATTTTTAGAATAGTTGAAAATACAATGATTTAATTTATAATGCGTTAGGATGGTTAGACACAAGTAAGTTTGTTGTTTAATATCACATCAGCACAAAGTTTGAGTCAAATTTGAGTCAAAATTGTTTCAAACTCTTATGTTTAATTAGCGTCAAATGTCTTAACTTGTACGTAGAAAAAGTCTCACCCGTTATAGACATTTCCCCTCCGAGCCCTTGAGATGTTGACCTTTGACCTGATTCCCTCTCAAGAAGAGTATCAAGAACTGCATCTAGTTCATTCTCCTACAAAAATAACTGATAAAATTACAACAAATATTCCAAAAAATTGTGTGTGGTGGGGGAAGCTGGATGGGGCGGGGGGAGGGGTGAGCATCAATCTTATCATAATCCAATTGACTTTATTTTAAAAAAAAATCTAAAATTTTTATATCAAATTTTAAAACCCGCTAATTAAACATACATCTTCCCCCTCCTCTCTACCCCCTCCCATCTCCCCCTTCCCTTCCCTTCCCATCTCTCTCTCTCTCCCTCCCTCACATCCCACCCACTTAACCTGTTCAAGTTCCGTGTCATTAATATGTCGCGTTGCGACATCAATGACATCATTCAGCTGATGTGACGTTTCATCGACGTAGATGTCGTCCATAGCGTTGGGTTCTAGCGATAGATCGTCCACCTGGTGATTGGTAGCGTTATCTGGTGAAAAGTAAACACGTCACTTAAACGCGCATCATTTATAAATAATAAACAAAAGTTAAACGCTCATTACGCGTTACTGGTTTGTCGTTTTTAGAAAATAAATAAACTTTAAACAATTGTTTACGAAATCGAAACTTAAAACATAACAAAAAAATTACCATCCTCCGCTCTCTGTTCCACCCCCTCCCTCCCAGCCAACACCCCCCTCATAAACCCCGCCCCCCAACGCCCCGTAACCCCACCTCCTGCGCCCCTCTGTTTAGCCAGACGAGCCCCTGTTGTAGGTGTGGACTGGGGTTGATTGACAATGCGTGTGAGGGTCTCTAGTGGTTTAAGGGCCCCATTGACTGTGACTGACATGTTGGGGCTGGTCAGGTCGAGCGAGTGAGGCACCCGCGCCAGGTCCGCTATGAGGCCTTTCTTTAGTAGGATCTTTACCATGTTATTCATGATGCCTTGTTGTTGCTGGCCCTTGAATACCTGAAAAATTCATATTCTATGAAAAGCCATAGAAGCAAGTATTTGTTTTATAGTTACATACTTGCTTTTTAAACTAAACACTCAAAGATCTCATTTCAAATCTCCATTAAAGCCTCTACATATACTCATCACACAATCCCCCGCCCCCCCAAAAAAAACCACCGCCAAAAACCCACCCCTTAAAAACCCTTCCCAAAAACCCACCCCCCCAAAAATCTCCAAAAACAAACCATCCCTCAAACCAAACCCCCCCCCAAAAAAAATCCTCCTCTTCCCCCCTCCCCGACCCACCTGATTCTGCACCGTCCCTGGCACCGGACACGCCTCAATGACCGTGCACACAATGCCGCTCAGCGCCTGCACCTTGGCGTGCTTCTCTGCACTCTCATTCAGCGCCAGCGCCCGTGCTAGCGCCGCTTTGATCTGCGACACCAGCACCGTCTGCGCATCAGGGCTGTGGTTGCACGCAGCGATGCTGGCTAGAAGGACGCGGGAAAGCGCGGCGGCATCCTTGTCACCAGGCTCCTGGTGGACTGGTAGGAGGTTGTCCAGGATGAAGTGAAGGGCGTTGCAGTCCTAAAGATAAACGTCACATCAGCACAGATGTGCGAGTTTAAATGATAGTAGAATTAATTGATACTAATAATGTAGAATTATGGAAATATGAGTTTAAACGGGGATTTAAATTCAAACGTCACATCAGCACAGAAATGAGAGAGTTTAAAATTAATCAAATTTATTACTGTAAAAAAATTAAACAATAAATAAAAATACAAACGAACTAACAGATAAACAGACAGACTGACAGTCAGACAGACAGACAGACTGACAAACACACACACAGACATCCAGTCACCTCATGAATGAGCTCTGATTGGCCGGCGTGAAAGACATGGTTAGCGATAACAAGAGCGCAACTAGCGTAAGACTTGACGAGCTCGGATAGAATCCGCAACACCGCAGATTTAGGCAATAGGGGACGTTTTTGTTTACCTGACTCTTCGTCCACCGGAGGGACGGTGGGTTTAGTGGGGGGGTCATTTGGCCCTCCACCACTACCACTCGTGGGGGCCTGGTTATATCGCAGAAAAAAATTAATTCAAGAAAAAAGCAAAGCACAGAAAATTATATTTTTGGTTTAGTTGCTTCAATTTCTTGTCAGATTTATGATTTATTGTTTAGGGGGTTGAGAATGGGAGTGAGATGAAGTAACTAACTAACTAACTAACTAATCAACTAACTAAACAACTGACTAAACAACTAACTAACTAATCAACTAACTAATCAACTACATAACTAACTAACTAACTAACTAACTGACTGACTGACTGACTAACTAACTAACTAACTAACTAGATATAACGTACAGTATTGTTTCTATCCTCAGTAGATTGATTAGATGCAGCAGTTGCGCCCCTGTTGATATGCCTCAGTATGGGATGCTGCTGCTGCAGATCTTGTCTGACCACTTCACTGACCACATCTTCTATGGCCTCTGCAAGGGTCTGGGGGGCCTTCGTCTCTGAGATGGACACTGCAATATAAAAATTGGCATCATTTGTTCGGGGGTAGGGGGTGCGGTGGGTGGGAGTATAATATAAAAATTTGACGAGGTTAGAAGGGTTAGCAAAAAAGATTCATAGATAAAAATATGGAGAGAGAAAGAGATAGAGAGAGAGAGATAGAGAGAGGAAGACAGGGAGGCAGTGGCAGACAGATAGAGAGACAGATAAAAAGACAGACAGAAAGATAAGAAAGACAGAGACAATGACAAAAAAGGCAGAGACAGAGCAGAATCTTATACGCAAAGACAGACACACAGACAGATTGTGAGAGATATTGATAGTAAAAGAGACAGAGAGAGAGACATAAGGGCAGATAGACAGACAGCCCCAGAAAGACAGAGAGACAGACACATATTATATGAACAGAGAGACAGACAGATAAACAGGCAAACAGATAAACAAACAGACAGACAGACAAAGAGACAGACAAACAGACAGACAAACCTTCCTCAGCTTTCCATGTATACTTGACAGTGAGTGCATTAAGCAGTTGAGCAATGACTTCCTTGGTTGTCTCGTTCATGTTATGTAAGCCAGTGTAGATTGGCTTAGACAGACACTTGAGCTGCTGTGGACTGACTGGGTTCAGTATGTGAGCTTCATCCTCATCTGTAGTGGATGAATGGATAGATGGATGAATGGATGAATGAATGGATAAATGGATGGATGAATGGATGGATAAATTAATAGATAAATCACTCAATGTGCCTCACCAATAATAACAATCAATCCCTACCCCACACCCCAATCCTAGCCTTAATCCTAACAATAACACTAGAAATAGCTCTAACCCTAGTCTAGTAACTCTAATCCTAGTCCTAACCCTGACCCTACTTACCTCTCTTGGGCGGAGTTATAATAATCCTCAGTATGGCCTGACAGACTTTACTGAACACTCCGGGGTTCCTGCAAGCCGCGGGGCTCAGAACCCTTAGAACATAATGGAGTTCTTTAGAACCGTTACTCCCCGGTGCCACCCCGCACATGTTAGAACCGGAACCTAGGGTCGCAGTTCTAACAACCTGGTTATAAACGGAACATCGGGTAAGACGATAGAGAAGAAATGTTAACAAAATTATGTAGAAATGATGAATAAATATGATGAGAATTGATTATAAAAATGATGATAATATGATGATAAATGATGAAAATTGTAATAAAATGATGACAGATACTCCAAATGATAACAAATGATGATAAAAATGATACAAATGAATACAAATGATATATATGGTAAAAATGATGACAACAATGATGAAAGAACTAAAATAAATGACAAAAAATGTCAGAAACTGTCATAAAAGTGTCATAAAAAAAACTGAATAAAAACCATCCAAAAAAACCATTAAAAAAAACAACAACCTAACCTAAAACTAAAATTAAAAACAAAAAACTACACGCTACAATAAAATGTCAGCGCATCACCTTTTCCATGGTGCATCTGATAGCGTGTTCATCCTCCACGACATGACGCAGTATCAACGTAGCCAAAGAGAAGAAACCTTGGAACGCGCATGATTGCTTCAACTCCAACAATAGCCTGGTTCCGCCCGCCTGAACAAACGCGTTGGCAAAGTCATGGGTGCGGGTTAGGCGCAGGGTTAGACGCAGCACCGCGTGGAGGGTGTCGGGGTCAACAGGGAGGCCTATAAGGGTCACGGAGGTCCTGAAAAATGCGGGAGATTTATGACACTAAAGAGTGCAGCAAGATGTTGAGAAGATAGATGTGAGAGAGTTTAAGTGATGGTTGTTGAATTAAGAGTGCAGCTAAAGAGTGCAGCAAGTAAACAATTACAAGTCACAGTAAGAAGAAACAGAGATAGATAGACAGACAGACATTCACACAAACAGACAGACATGCACACAAACAGAGATACAGACAGACAGACAGACCTAATAAGACTAGTAGACTGATCATAATTAAGTCCTCTAATGGTATCACGCGATTTATCGTCTTTAGATGTCACATCAGCACAAGTTGAGTCGTAGAAGAAAGGAAAGTTAGCTTTCAGATGATTTTCTACGTCCATAGAGGATGTCTCATCTGAGACTAAATACAAATAGAAGTAGAGACAAAAGTACTTAAAGTGTAGGCAGAAAGTAAGATAAAGTACAGACAAGAAAATAATAACAAAAATTATGTCAAGCTAGAAATTAAAAAAAGTAACACAAAATATTAATGTCAATTTTTTTTTATAGGTTTAAGAAAATAAAAATTTCTATACCTTTAGTTTTATTCACCGCCCCCTCGTCTCCCCCAGTCTGTTCCGCGGGCTTGCCGGCCCCCATTAGACTTGTCTGGGAGGCTTGTTTGGTGATGACGGGATCTTTTTTAGCCCCCCCACCCCCCCCAGCGATTTCTTTATCGGGTAGTGATAACATAATGGGTCGTCGATTGCCCGTCTCTTCATTTATCTACGTCAAATATTTAGAAACTTTGGGACAAATTTTCACGCTTTTTGAAACGTTAAATTCGTGACAAAGTTCACGCTTTAACATTAATTTGTGACAAATTTTCACTCTTTTTCTATATTAAATTTGTGACAAATTTCATGCTTTTTTATGTTAAATTTGACACAAAATTTTAATGCTTTTAAAACATTCAATTTAGCATTAAATTTGTGCTTTTTAACGTGAATATAGACAAATTCCCAATTTTAACGCGAAAGAATTTCAGTTAAAAATAATTACTGAATATATCTAATACAGTAAATGAATACATACGTATTCAGCTAATGAATACATCTAAATACAATTAATGAATACAACTGAATACAAAATAATGAACCTGAATCATAGTTCCAAACTGCACCAAATAACGTCTTCTTCCCGCAGTAAATCTGCAGATTGGAAAAATAAATTCCTATAAATTTAACGTTGCTTATTTATCGCATAACGTCACATCAGCACAAATGACTCTTACGAACTGATGTGTATAAATCAAGTGATGAGTGAAAAATTCCTACCAAACCATCAAATGAAATTCCTACCAAAACAAGTAAAATTCCTGCCAAAAGAAAGAGTAAATGTTCCTACCTAACAGACTGCTTGCCAAGTCTGTACGCGTCGTCTATGGACTTGTTGTTACTTGACCCGTAGTTGCTCCATCGACCCATTCGGTCATCAAACCACCGCCACACCCGAGCCTTACCCTAGTTCACGCAGCACCAATAACTATCTTAACGTCACATCAGCTCAAAAAAGTGATAAAATTCTAGATAATATGCCTCGAAATTCAGTGCTGATGTGACATTAACTAATAAACCCTGTTTAATTAAATTCAAAATACACTTTTAATCAAAAAAAAACATCAATTTTTTTAAAAAAAAATTTTTTGAATGAAAAAACCTTTTATAGAAATAAAAGAAACAAGCAAATTCACTAAAGGGTGCAGCAAGTACTATAAGATGTAAGTAAATAAATGGTATCTTACCAGTAGCGTGTTAAGTTGCGCCTTGCGTTGTGACGACACCGAAGTTTTCTCATAAAGGTCTATGAGGAGCAACAGGGGGGCCATCCATCTGAAAAAAAAAATTAAAATTTACACGTATTATTTAAAAAACATATTATTTTTATAAAAAATTCTTTATATATATATAAGTTAATTATATAAATAAAAGTTTAACATGATATAATTTATCATCAAAAAATAATAATTAACTAAACGATGATTTAGATAAATCAATAAATTACCGATTTACCGGTAATTTATTCAGCATTTATCTAAATATTATCAATTAAATTATAAATTTCTATAATTTAGCCAAAAAAATTCAAATTTTTATAATTTATTCTAAGTTAAATTTTTATTTATTTTTCGTACTTGGGGGTTGTGGCCTCCCTGGCGGCCCCCAGACACTGCTGGGCCGCCTCTAGGAGTCTGACTAGCAGATCAATCACGCATAAGTCCTGTATGCAGTGCGCTGTAGGCATGCGCATTTCCTAGCAAATAATACGTAACAAATATAGGTCATCGGATGAGTGAATGACTGAATGATTAAATGATTGAATGAGTGAATGACTAAATGTGTGAATAACTGAATGACTGAATGATTAATTGACTGAATGAGTGACTGTCTAGATGAATGCGGTAGACAGACCTCAAAGAGTAGACAGACAAGATGCAGACGGACAGCCAGTTTGCCCGCCTCAGAGACATTAGACAGCTGATTGGCCCATTCAATGACTGTCCGTGTATCGCCCACTGTCATTGGTGCTGCCTCTTCCATCAGAAACAGACAGAGATCTGCTATCTGATAGACAGACAGACAGATAGAGAGATAGAGAGACAGACAGACAGATAAAACATACTAAAATACACAATTATTATATAATGTTGTCCAAATTTAAACACTTAATTCTTATTTGAAATGAAAGAACCAAATCTGTAGTTTGAGAAAAAGGTTTGTCTGTAAAACAGTCTGTCAGTCTATCATAGACAGACAATGAAAACAGATCATCAGTCTATCAAGACACACTGTCAGTTTGTCAGATACAGATAATCTGTCAAAGAAAGACGAACAGTCTGTCAGAGACAGACAGACAATCATAGACAGACAGTCTGTCCTAAACAGACAGTCTGTCCTAGACAGACCTCCGTAGAGATAGAAGAGATGACTTCATGCTGCCACTGCTGTCCATTACGTGTAGTCAGCACAACGATCAGATCACAGACCCTATAGACAGACTCTGGAAGAGTGTCTAACAGACGCATGCAACCTAGACAGACATACAGACAGATAGACAGGCAACATAGACAGACAGACAGAGAGATATGCAATCCAGACAGTTAGACTGACAGATATAACACGATAAATATAAATACAGAGATGTATTTAAACAAACTACGAATACAATATAAATATTTTACAAATATAAATACAGATACATTGAAACAAACTAGAGTGCTCAATAGACACATGACAAACAGACAGACAGACACACAGACAGACAGACAAACAACAGATAAACATCGAGATAGATAACCAGACAGACAAACAGTCAGACAGACAGACAAACAGTCAAACAGACAGACAGTTCTACCAGGCATAAGTGTCCCAGTGAACTGATCAATCACTGCTCTCTCTAGAGGCTGATCTCTACGAACGCGTTCTTCTTCATCTACAGCTTGTTCCTCATTCTTACTTCCCTCCAGCTTTGTCTGCACATTCAAATAAAGTAAATATTTTCGGCTAAATAACAATGTTTCCAATCAAATATGAAAATTAAGTCTCAAATATAAAATGTTTAAAATTAGATAAGATAGATAAGATTGTAGTCAGAGAGATAAGATAGATAAGCTTATAGTCAAATAAATAAGTTTTAGATAAGATAGATAGATAAGCTTGACGTTAAATTGATAACATTACAGACAAATAGGTAAGATTATAGATAAATAGATAAGATTGTTAGATAAATCAGAGAGATAAGTTTGCTAGATAAATACATAAGTTAGATAAGTTAGATAGATAACCTCATCCATAGATAAGAGAATATTTTCCCCCAGAGACATTGCAATAGCTCTCATCATTTGATCTTCATCCGAGTCCAAGTCCATTCCAAGTACCATCTAAAGGGTGCAACAAGTCAGTCATTTACCAAAGGGTGCAACAAATCAGTCATTTACTAAAGGGTGCAACAAGTCAGTCATTTAATAAAGGATGCAACAAGTCAATCATTTAATAAAGGTGCAACAAGTCAATCATTTAATAAAGGGTGCAACAAGTCAGTCATTTAATAAAGGGTGCAACAAGTCAATCATTTAATAAAGGGTGCAACAAGTCAATCATTTAATACAGGGTGCAACAAGTCAATCATTTAATAAAGGGTGCAACAAGTCAATCATTTAATAAAGGGTGCAACAAGTTCCAATAAAATTAAACCATAATTAATACTTTTAATTTTTTTAAATTTTTACACAAAATAAAACCACCCTCCCTTTTCCCCTATAAAAAATCCCACACCCTCCACCCAAATATAGATTGGGGGGGCGTACCCTTTGTAGATTAGTGGGAAGGGGAGGAGCATGTGTGAGACAGTACTCAGTGGCTTGTTCCAGGCCGGTAGAAAAGAGAAGAGCTTCAGTGCAGTGATCACGAGAGAAACCCATGTCCATTAACTGTAAGTAGTCGGTCAATCAGTTGGTCAGTCGGTCAATCAATGGGTCAGTCAATCGATCAGTCAGTGGGTCATTTAGTCCATCAATCAGTCGATTAATCAGTCAGTCAGTCAATTGGTCAATAAGTCAGTCAGTCGGTCAGTCATTCAGAAAATCAGCCAGTTAATCAGTCAATCAGTCAGTCAGTCATTCAGTCGGTAAGTCAATTAGTCAGTCAATTGGTCGGTCAATCAGTCAGTCAATCAGTTGATCAATCACTCATTTAGACAGTCAGTCAATAAAATAAATTGAATTAGGCAGTGAATTAGATAAGTAAGCAGAAAGTCAGACAATCATAATTTTATCCAATAAATCAATCAACTAATCAATTAATAAACAAATCAACAAATCTTTCAATCAATCAATCAATCACCTGTCGCAAATGATCCTGATTAACTTGGGGCTCATCAACATTTCCTGCACCCCCTCCCTCAACCGCAGCCACCGGGGCTGCTGCCACCACCGGGGCTGCCACTGGGGCTGCAGTCCCTGAGCCACCTGTAGTTGGCTCATTAGAACCGGCTGTCAACCCGGAGGCTAATCCAGTGAGCGGGGATGCGGCTGCATCGGACGGCTTAGCAGTCGGCAATTTATCCTTGTCTAGTTTTTCCTGAGAATAAAAGAATGAGATAAAAATAGAAACTATTGGGAACTATTGGAACTATTGGAAACTATTAGAAACTAGTGAAAGCTATTGAAAACTAATGGAAACTATTGGAAACTTTTAGAATCTAATTAAATACGAAATAATTAGATAATAATGAAAATAATTAAATAATAATGCTAAATAATGATGCTAAATGATGATGATAATGATGATAAACTGCGTGTCAGAACCTGTATGACGGCCTCGCAGTTGATAATATGACAGACGATATTAAGTAAAGTCTCCGACATCCTGCTGCCATAGATCTTTAGAGGTCTTTTATTCCATAAATAAGTCACAGCGCTGAACGCCATCTGTCAAATGAAAATAAATAAAAAATTATTTAATAAAATTAAAACTAAGCGCAATCTGTTGAATGAAAATAAATCGCTAATAAATAAATAAATAATAACAAAACAATAAAAAAAAGAATAAATAAATCACTTGGCAACTTTGCAAATTGCTAAAAAAACAAAAAACACTACAAATCATATAATATATGAATTTAATTTTTGTTACATTTTTTTTTGTTAAAAATTTTCATACCTTTTGCGTCTGCACTAAATAAGCGACTGAATTGAGGGGGGCCAGACCCAGACCCGCTAGGGGGGTATTAGCGGGCAGGGCGTACGGAGACTCCATTACAGTCTTAGGATTGGACATCTTCTCGACCAATAAGAGCCAAGCGTCGAGGAATTCCCCCGCACCATCAGCCAGATTAGGATGCTCTAAGCCGTCTTCCAGTGGAACAGTTCCACCATTGGATAAAACCCATCGGAACGCGCTGGAAATAGCCGAAATAGAGGAGAAAAATTAGAGGGGGGCGGGATGTTTGGAATAAAATTCAGACAATTGATTGAGGGGTAAGGTTAGAGGTAGGTTTTTGGTTAGGGTTAGAATAGGGTGTATAAGAATCATTTAAAAATCAGAAGTTAAGATTAGGGTTAGGGTTAATTTAATATGTGGAAGAATCATTTAAAACTAAAAGTTTAGGACTGTTCTATCTATCTCTTTCATCGTCTCTCTCTCTCTCTCTCTCTCTCGCTCTCTCGCTCTCTCGCTCTCTCGCTCTCTCGCTCTCTCGCTCTCTCGC